>JASVEB010000184.1:0-12910 GCA_036983795.1 Megachile lagopoda | reverse complement strand
GCGATGTCTGGAGAAATGGACGGAAAAACGTACATTCGTAGGGCGTTGTACAATTCGTCGTAACAATTAATTTGCAAATAGCGAATACAGCGTTTTGCTAGCTTACTTGTAGCTAAAAATGAAAAATTTTTAACATATTTAACTCAAAAACATCAGTATTAAGTACTTGAGTCTCCAATCTTAATTTTGATACTCCAGTTTCCCAGGACCTCATATGCATCGCTTAAATCAAGATAACTTAATACAGTTTAGCATTAAAAAATGAAATATAATCTTATTACAATTAAATCCTAGATTTAATTTATGGTTATAATTTCCGCAAATTGCATCTCATATCTCAATATTTAATTTTATTATTGTTATCTATGTCAATCTGTTACCTTAATACCTTATTACATGAGCAAATCACGTATTTAATATTGAAATTATAACTACAAAGCCCTTTCTTATCCCTTAGATACCCTTTTCTTCCTATATTAATCCTTTCTATATTATTCCTTCATTATTAATCCCTAATTAATTGATTTATAGTTTACAAACTAATCAATAACAATTTTATTGAATTAAAGTTACCGAAGTTATTAATAACTATAATAAGTTTACATAAGTTTAGCGATTGCTGTCACGTAATTCTGAGAATTTTAAATTTGTTAATCTTCAAGTGTTATATTGTCGACACAGGTCATCATCATTCTTGCTGCAATGCCAGCATTTCATGTACCCTTCTGTGATTTCAAATAATGATCAGTTTGCCTCCTACACTTTCCTTCGTTTACCCCACTTATAGCATTAATTTGATTTAACAGATTAGTTGTTTTAATTTACTTAATTAATATAGTTTAATGGATTTAGTTGGTCTAATTTAATGAATTTAATGATCTATTTCATGCACTATCCATGTTCCAATTTCTTCATTTCCTGATTCATGCCCGATTCTCATTGGCGCAGTAGCGCTATCACTTGAATTTGATTGCCGAGAAAGATGGCGGCGGTATAGGATGTGACGGCGTGGTGTCCTGTAATTTTGTTATTTAATTTCGTACTTTTGCGTTGTTTTTGGTTGAGAGGGTGTGGAGAAGAGTGTCTTTGAGGGGGAGTGAGAATTTGAGTAAATTTTGAGGGAGGAAGAGACTTGCTTGAGAGGTGGATTGTATGAAAATTAGATTGTCCCTTGTGGGGAAGAGGGGAGTGCGAGGAGGAGGGGAGTCGAACCGTGCAGGGGGGAACGAGGAGAAGAGGGGTATTGGTGGAAGAAAAGGAAAGACTATGAGATCACACTATTGATGGGTGATGTAGAAGGAACAGAGGAGGAGAGGGATAGGCCCTGGAAGATAAGAAGATGGGGGATAAAATAGGAAGAAAGGAAGTTATGACGGAGAATAAAGAGATTCAGAGGTTGCAGAAGGAATGGGCGTTAGAGTATCTCATGGAGGAGGAGGAAGGAGTGTTGAGATCAACCCAACCATTATTAAAGTCGACTGAAATAATGCACCAAAGGGTTGGGGAGGACGGAAAGGAGATAACAGGAGAAAAAGGAAGTAATATGAAAAAGGAAGAGGATAGTGAAATGGAATATATCATGGAGAATAGGAACAGGACGAGGAAGGAAGCGATAGAGGAGGGGGAAGTGGAAACAGAGGAAGAGGATAGGAAGAGGAGGACGGATAGAAGTGTGACGGGAGACCGGAAGAGGGCGACAGGGTCGACCAATGGGAAAGCTGAACAGAGGGAAGCCCAGGAGAAGCAGACGGAAGTTAGCTTTAAGACGGTGCTGCCACGACGGGAGCGTCGGGAGGTAGTACAGAAAGACAGGGAACTCGGCTATTTTTGCGAAGACAGCGTGGGCGAAAGGATATCGAGTAGAGAGAATTGTGATTTAACGGTAAATAGAGCAGATTGTGAGATTTCGAGAAGCGAAGGAGCCGAAGGCGTATCAGGTACAAGAAACAGGGCTAGTATAGCAGAAGGAAAGAAAGAGGGAGGTAAGGAAAATAAAGAATTAGAAAATAATGGGACATGTGAATCACAGCACGTGGGAGACTCGAGGACGGAAGGACGCGCGAGGATTATTGGAAGAAGGAGGTTTGCAGAGAAGGAAGGGGGTAACTTGTTTGAAAGAGAACCCGAGGTAAGGAGATACGAAGATGATATTGATAGGGAAGATTACGTGGTTGGTGGTCTTCTAAAGAGAAGCGCACAAAGCAAATCTAAGAAGGGGAACCTAGTTAAATTATATAGGTTTTTCCAAGGAATGGGGGTGAAAAAACTGACATTTAGAATGGTTGGTTTTAGTAAAGCAGAACTGACGGTGAAGAAAAGGGAAGAGGCGAACCAGTTACTGGATAAATACGGAGAGGGAAGTGCAATGGTGGACACGTATCTACCAAATAGAATGAGGTTCAGGAAGGGGATAATCCGGGACTAGGAAGGCACCCTGGAAGAGTTGAAGCAGGACGCCATGCCGGGGTAAGGTAAATTCGTTCTCGAGAGAATAAAGAAGAAAAGAAAGGTGGGCGACAGGTTCATATGGGAGCCAACGAGGGATGTTTTGATTGTGTTCAGGGGAAGCACCTTACCTACAAGGATAGTGTTAGGTCAGGGGCACGTTTCGTTCAGGATCGAACCTTTTGTCGAAAGGGTGAAGCAATGCTTTGGCTGTTGGGGGTTCGGGCATTACCAGGGGTTTTGCAAGGCGAATAATAAGAAGTGGCCCAGGTGTAGGGAAAACAGACACGGACAATGTAATAAGGAACCGATGTGCATAAACTGTGGAAACAAGGGTCATAGTGCAATGGACAGAGAGTGCTGGAAGTACCAAAGAGAAAGTGCAATAAGGAAGATAATGGCATACCGAAATGTCGAGTTTAATACCGCGAGAAGCATTTATGCGAGGACGGTCGGGGATAAAGAAGAAGGATTCATAGAGGATGGGGAACTTGGTCTCGAGAGTAGGGACTTCCCATCCCCCCCGAGGGCCAAAAAGATTGAAGTATGGGAAAAGAAAGAGGTTCCGTTGGAAAGGGAGATTACAATCATCGAAGAAAGGAAGAGGGGAGGTAGAAACGGGTACGGTGGAAGAAATAATGGTAGAGGACTGTATAGCCAGGCAGTGACGAGAGGGAATGAGAGGGTATATGGACCAAGGAACCAGGAGGAGAAAAGGGAAAATAGAGAAAGAGGATGGGAAAAGATTGGAGGAAACATGAATAGATTGAACTCAAGAAGCAACAATGGAAAAGGAGGCCTGAGACCAAGCTGTTACGGTGAGGGGGAGGGCATTCAGATCAAGAGTAGATTTAAGAACTTGAAGGAAGAGGATAAGTTTGATGAGGCTGTAGGAGGCAAGAAAGAGGGGATCGAGATACTCAGGAGAATCCCACTCCCACATGACTTGGTGGGTGTAGAGACAGAAGGGGACTGTGAATACCAACGGCTTAGGTTTGCAGTCAACAAAGACGAGGAGCAGAAGGAGAGAAGAAGGAGAATGGAAGAAAGAAAGCTGAACGAGGCAAGGATCAACGATATGAGGAGACTAGCGAAAGATGAATTACTGGACGAACTTTTGAAATTCGTGCAGGAGAAGAACATTGAACAAAAGTTCGGGGAGTTGATACGGACAAGAAAGTACAGGGCAAAGACGGCGAGGGAGCCCGAAGAGAATAAAGACTGGAATGCTATATACACGGAGCCCTACGACATGTACGTAGACCCAAGAACGAGGATGAAGATGGAAAGGGAGAAGGAGAAGCAGGGAATGATAAACGAGTTCAAAAAGAGTTATCAAGAGCTCATATTGAAGCCGCTGCCACCAAGAGAAAGAGGGGCGAAGTTAAGACAGGAGGAAGAGGTGAAGGAGAGCAGAAAGGGGAAGCAGGTAAGAAGAGAGGAAGAAGAGGAGGATGATGGAGGCGTAGCGAAAGTGTTGAAGGGAATTGTCGAAAGGGAAAAAGGAAGGAAAGGAGTGACGATGACAAGGAAGGAATGGGAAGAAGGACTTCCTGCGGGAGACCAGGACAAAGAAGAGGAGGACAAGGAGATCTCTCCGGACCAGTGATGAGATATTGGACTGGTTTTTTCACGCATGCGCGAGAAATGCAGGAGCGTACGCAGCGTAGCTATTTAGTGGCGCCACCAGATGGCGTAGTGTTGTTGGCGGGAAAGCAGCGAAGAAGCAGCCATTACCAGGTACGTTATATTTAATTATAATAATGGCGTCAAATAATATTGGTGAAGGTGCTATTAAAAAGCGTAGGACGCGAGCATTCAATCATGCATGGCTAGAGAATGATTGCTTTAAAGTGTGGTTAAGACCTGCTGTAGACAAAAGTAGAGCGCTTTGTATTGCTTGCAATAAAACTATTAGATGCGGCAAAACAGACTTACACTGTCATGCTAAAACAAATAAACATATTAGAAATATAAAATCGCTCGATATAAATAATAATAACAATAATGTTCCCGCGAGTAATTTACTGCATAAAGACAAAGTGAAACGAGCTGAAATTAAATTATCCGCATTTTTCGCTGAACATAATGTAGCATTTTGTACTGTCGATCATTTAATTCCATCACTAAAAGATGTTTGTATTGAACCCGAAGTTGTACAGGATCTTTCACTTGCTCGACATAAGTGTGCAAAAATCGTAACAAATGTTATTGCCAAACGCGAACTTGAAACCGTTATTGATTGTTTAAAAATTTGTAGATTTTCCATTTTAGTTGACGAAAGTACCGATATTTCGGACACTAAATTAATGTGTATATTAGCAAAATATGTATCGCCAGTAGATGGTAGCGTTGTAACACAGTTATTAGAATTATTATCATTAGATGCTACCGATTGTTCCGCGAATAAAATTTTCAAAATTTTTAAATGTTTTTTAGATGACAAAGAAATTCCTATTAAAAATAATGTTGGACTGGCATGCGATAATGCACCAGTTATGATTGGTTGCAATAACTCGTTCATGTCTCATTTAAAAGTAGAAGTTCCGGAACTAATTACGTTAAATTGTCTTTGCCATACTTCCGCTCTTGTGGCAAGTCATTCTTGTAATCAATTGCCTTCAGCTTGTGAAAATTTAATTAGAGGAGTTGCCACTTATATTTCGGGCAGTGCAAAGAGATGTGCAATTTTGATTGAATTTCAGGATTTTTTTGAAGTTGAGCGACTCAAAATTTTAAAATTATCAAATACTAGATGGCTTTGTCTACACAAATGTGTTATTAGATTATTAGATAATTGGGACGTTTTGAAAAATTTTTTTATATTAGCAACAGTAGAAGAAAAATCAAGTTCTGCGGAAACTATTTTAAATTATTTTAACGATCCCACAATTAAAGCATACATTCTATTTTTAAAATATTCACTTCATTTTTTTAATAATTTCAATGCTCTGTTTCAGTCTCGCAGTATTTTAATACATAAATTATTTGAAAATAGCCGAAAGTTAGTGCATCAAATAGGGCAAAATTTTTTAAAAATTGATGCGCTGAAAAACGTTGAAACTTTAGATATAGATAATGTAGACAATATTCAAAATACAGAACATGTTTATACAGGTCCGGAATGTGAGAATTTTTTAGAATCATTAGAAGTAGAATCTGCCCGACAAATACGAATAAATTGTTTGAATTTTTATATTACTGCAGTTCGAGAGATGCTTATACGTCTACCTTTACAAGATTCATTTTTTCAACAATTAAATTTTCTAGATCCGAAAGTAGCGTTATATGATGAAGGTAGACAAAAAATTAAAGATTTAACTTTTATCGCCAAACGCGTAAGTAATTGTATTAATTTAACAGAATTAGCTTTTGAATGGCGAATTTTACCGTCTTCTTTTGACGACGATGAAAAAATAAAATTAACTGCTTTAAATTTAGATAAAATGTGGAGAAATATTTTGAATTTAACAAATTTCGATAGGGAAAAGATGTTTCCAAATTTAAAATCATTAGTTGAAATAATTCTTTCTTTACCGCACTCGAATGCCGAAGCCGAGCGTATATTTTCCATTGTAACTGATGTTAAAAGTAAAAAAAGGAACCAATTATCTAACGATACGGTTTCTTCAATTTGTGTCGTGAGGTCAAGTTTTCAAGCAAAAAATATTAATTGCACTAATTTCGAAGTAGATTCACGACATCTCGAACTGCATAACGCGCAAAACTTGTATGAAGACAAATGCACATCTAATAGTTTTTAATATATTGTACTTTCCTTATATGTTTACTTTCAGCTTCTATTTATTTTATTATATATTATTTGTGCAATTTTTACTTATATGTTTACTTGTTGCTTCTATATATTTTATTTTATATTATCTATGCAATATTCTTTTGGTTCCTATTATTATTATTTTGTTATTTATTATTTTATAATGCTAAGAGAAGCATTGTTCCAAATACAGATTGTGATATTATAAGTTATTCTATAAATTGTTATATTACATTATAAATTATTTATTTACACTGTTGTATTATTTTATAAATTATTTTATAAATTGTTTTTTAGTTTTATTAATTATATATCTGTGAAATATGTTATTTATGTTGAATATTATGAATGTAATTTTTGTTTTATGAATACTGATAAGGTTTTGGCAGTTTTCCTTATCCTAGCAGCAAATGTTGGTATTTTTTTATTGATTCTGCCAAATAAAATATTTTATTTTTATATTATATATTTTGCTTACAGTTATTTTAGTACCCTTCCTTTCCATATGCTCCACAAAAATGAAAAATGTGAATTATATATTATATGTATATAATCTAATCTTATCCAACCTATACATTCATATTTCACACCCAAATTATAAAAATTTTTGAAAAATAATGTGGGGTGATTAAGGTACCCCATTTTATTGAAACTTGTACTTTACTGAGACCAAAATCGCCGCGCATGCGCGAAAAAACCCGTCCAATATCTCATCACTGCTCCGGACAATGGTCTGGAGAAGGAAGTGTGGTAGAGTGGAAACGAAGGGAAAACTTACAGTGAGACAGAGGGAACGGAGAATGAAGGGATGGATTGCAAATTTGTGCGGGTTGAGAGAAGAAGTGTGGTGCGGAAATAGGAAGGACATAGTAGAGACAATAGTAAGGTGTGGAAGGATGAGTGACTTGAAGATTTTATGTGGAGTGCAGAGTGGACGGATGAGAATGGGGGAAGATTGGAATACGAAAAGATGGGAGTGCGCGGGGTGGATTGTGAGTGAAAGGAGATTTAAAAATGAAAATGAAAAGTGAGAGTGGGGAAGAATAAGAGTGGCGGTATGGAATGCGAGAAGCGTTAGAAATAAGATATACGAGATGAGGGAAATGTTAGAGGCCCTAAAATTAGATATATGTTTTGTAGTGGAAACGTGGCTCAAACTGGGGGATGTTTTTAGGATTCCGGGTTGGCAAGTTTTGAGGAAGGATTTGGAAACAAGTAGCGGGGGGGGGGGGGGATTTGCGTATTGTTTAAGGATTACGTCAAGATGGGGAGAAATAGATCGGGAAGGAGGGATGGGAGGAAGATAGAGAGCCTACTAGTTGAGGTAGAGACGAGAGGGGGGAGGGTAGAATTTAACGTGATCTATAGAAGCCCAGGGGAACAAATGAGTAGGGAGGAATGGAGAAGGATTTTGAGGGATTCGTTTGGGAGCGAGAAAAGATTGATTTTGGGAGATTTTAATGCGAAAAGCACAACTTGGAACTGTAGAGTGAGGGACAGCGCGGGGGAGATATTGGAGGATGTGTTAGACGAGGAAGAATGGGTGGTGAGCAACATAGATACGGTCTCTAGGATTGGGTCGGATGGGCAGGCCCCATCGAATATAGATCTGGTGTTGGTACCGGCGGTATGGCCGTTGGGTGTGAGAGTGGTAGAGACGGGGGAAACGATGGGGTCGGATCACCAGGTGTTGGAGGATAGGGTTCAGGAGGAAGGGGATTGGTACAAACCGAGGGAAGGAATTTGGAAATTCGACCTTAAGAAGCTGGATAAGGAGGTATTTTTGAGATGGTTGGTGGGAAATGGGGAGTTGATACAGCAAATTGGGGGGAGTGATAGGACGGTGGAGGAGAGATGTGGGCTCTTTACGGGCCTTCTGCAAGAGGGAGTTGAGATCGGGATAGGGAAGGGAGATAGGAGTGGGGACATGAGTCGGGGGAATGCGGGCCGAGCTCGACAGCCGAAGAGAGGGGGGGTTAAGAGACAGGTATGGTGGGATCGGGAGTGCGAGACATTGAAGGGGGAAAGGAAGGAGGCTACCTTGCAAATGGCAAGAGATCCCAATCCGGCCACCTGGGACAGGTTGGAGGAAGCTAGAAGGAAGATGAAGGAAGCGGTGATGAGGAAGAAGAGGGCAGCCTGGGATGAGTTCGTGGTAGGAATAAAGGGTGGAGGTAAGGTGAGCGAGATGTGGAGGAAGGTGAAGACATTGACGAAGGGTATAGTGGAAGCAGCGAATGAAAAGGAGACATTGAATAGGGGAGACCAGGTACAGTTGGGGGAGGAGATAGAGAAGTTGTTTGGGAGAGGGGTCTGCGGCAGACCGTGGGAAGAAGAGGAGAATGAGAATGAAATTGGGGGGGGGGGGGTGCTAGAGAGGGAAGAGGAATGACAACTGGAATAGTGACTGAAGAGGGATAGAACTGGTTTGATAGGAATATTAAAAGGGAAGAGCTGGATTGTGCCATAAAAAGGTCGCGGAATGGCTCGGCTCCAGGCAAGGATGGAGAAGGAAAGGGCTTTCCTGGAATATGGAAAGAGGCTATGTTGAAGTTTATCCCGAAGCCTCATAAGAAGGCACTAAGACCGATCTCACTCCTGGATTGTATGGGGAAGCTCTTAGAGAGGATAGTGAATGAAAGAATGAGGGTTTGGGCGGAGGAAGAAAATAGGATGGATAGGAATCAGAGCGGGTTCCGGAAGGGTAGATCGACATCTGACAACCTTGTGATCTTGACCAACCATGTTAAGGAAAGTTTTGGGGCAGGAAGGGAGGTATTGTGTGCTTTCATAGACATAAGGGGAGCTTACGACATTGTTAATCACGCGAAATTGATAGCGGGGTTGAGGGACTTGAATTGTCCGAGTAGGACCGTGATGTTCTTGGAATGTTGGTTGAGAGCTCGGAAGTTACAGGTATTGAAGGCGGATGGGAGGAGGGAAAAGTTGAACTTATTCAGAGGGTTGCCGCAGGGGTCGATACTGAGCCCATTGCTGTACAATTTGTACACGGTTGGGATAGTGGAAGACATTAGAAGTGTAGGGGCAAAAATCCTACAGTATGCGGATGACATGGCGGTGTACTTGGAGTACACAGACAGGTGAGAGGGGGTTGGACGAATGGAGGAAGTGTTGGAGAAGCTTATTGAACGGCTGGGTGGATTGGAATTAGAGATAGCGGGTGAAAAGACACAGATTATTACGTTCTCAAGGAAGAGGGGGAGATAAGTGGTACTAGCTCGGGAGTTAGACTTGAAGATGTGGAATTGGAAGAGGTGGACCGGGCAAAATTCCTCGGGGTGGTGTTTGATAGGGGTCTCTCGTTCCGGGAGCATGCTAGATATGTAGTAGACAGTGTTAGGAAGAGAATGAATGTTTTGAAGTGCATAGGGGGGGTTAGTAAGGGGGCGGACCCGGAGACAACCTTGAAGGTATTTAAGGCGATTATAAAGTCGGTGATAGAATATGGGGCGATAGTTTATTGGAATAAAAACAAATATACGGAAAAATTACAGAAAATACATAACGCGGGTATTAGGATAGCGATGGGATACAGGATGTCGACGCCGATCAATGTAATGGAAATAGAGTCGGGAACGATGAACTTGGAGGTGAGGTTGTCCATGCTGACCGCCTTGTATATGACAAAGAAAAGATTTCTGGAGGATGGGACGGTCGGGGGAGCCTTGGAGGGGAGGACCAGGAATGAGAGACCCTGGGAGGGTGACCAGGGGATAGATTTGTCTAGACAGAGGTGGTTGGAAAGCGGACAGTGGGTTGAGATTCTGCAAAAAAGGGGGGGGGGGGTGAGAGGGATAGATGGATTGAGGACAGATTAGATAGGTGGATGGATACGGAATCGGGAGGAAGTATGATGGTGGAGGGTTTCCCGGAGCAGGCTCTGCTGGGAGAAATCAAGCAGAAACTGTTTGGCCAGAGTGAGGACATTTTGGAAATCTACACGGATGGGTCAAGGATTGAGGGCAGGAAAAATGGAGGTGGAGGGGTGATCGTTAGAAGGGGGAGGGATGAGTGGGAGGAGATAGGCTTTACAACCCATCCAGTGTGTTCAGTCTATACAATAGAATTACAGGCGATTCGGAGGGCGGTCGAGATAGCAGATAAGAAATTTAGGGATAGAGTTGTCCTGATATTGTCGGATTCATTGAGCGCTATTAAGGCATTGGGGAAGACGGAGAGAGGGGAAATGGAGGTAGGTTTGTTGCACAAGATTAAGAGAAATATCAAGAAAAGAAACTATGAGGCCACGAGGGGCGAATACGGTAGGCTAGGCTTGGCTTGGGTACCGGCGCACGTGGGGATAGAAGGGAATGAGAGAGCAGACGGAGTAGCAAAGGAATATACGTCCGGAAAACCGGACTTTTGGGTGAGAGCGTTGTGGGGAGATATTAGGAGGGTTATTAAGAAGAAGAAATGGAAAGTATCGGATGAAAAAAACCTAAGACAAGGAGAGTTCAAGGGTAGGAAATATTTTAAGTCGAAATGGAACAATGTGGAGAAGGATTTCCCATAGTTCAGAACGTTGGGAAATGTAAAGAGGAGTACCATAACGACATTAAATAGAATTAGGTCGGACCACTACAACCTAAACTGGTCTTTGTTTAGGAAGTACATGAAGGATTCTCCTTATTGTAACAGCTGTGATGATTTTGAGGATATAGAACATATCCTATGGAGGTGTGATAAGTATGAGAACCAAAGGGTTAAATTGATTGAAAACTTGAGAAAATGCAATGCTCCTAGAGCGGCTCCCTTTTTCGAAAGTGGTGCCACGGGGGGGGGGGGGGGCAGAGGGCCCTTAGACTGACAGCAGCTTTCTTTAAGAAATGCAACATTGTGATCTAATAAGCGAATTGATAGGAGATAGGATAGATTTAAGTACATTTAGGGGGGTATGCACGTGGCATACATGGTACAAATTATTAAAGACTTTGAAAACTTCCGTGCCTTGCGAAGACTGAGTACATATATATATACACATATATACAAATATCATAAATGTTATAAATATTATTTTTAATTTTCTATTTTTATGTTTTTATGTTTTTATATTTTTGTATCTCTTTGGCGTTTTAAAAGAGGGTTTTATAAAGATTATATGTACAGTAATGTCATAGTTAATAGAAAGCATGGTTATGAACTGAGTATGAAAGTGAGGAATGTGTGTGAGAGAGACGAGGTATGTTGGGAATGGAGAGTGGAAACTGAGTTATGAAAGTCGACGAACCCATCAGGGGAATTTCAGGACTCGCCGAAAGAGCGAGCGTGTATCGACAAAGAGGCAGCTCGGTGTGCCATCTATGTAATGTTAAGCGAGATAGAGATGTAACTAGCTACTAGTGTCGGAGGCCAATAAAAGCATCGACTTTTCAGGCCATCCTTTTGTAATACGAAAGGAAAATAAAAACGAAACCAAACCAAACCAATCACTTGAATTTAACTTGGGTAGTAAGGATATGGAACCGCGTGAAGATTGCTATGTAGAAACGCGTGAATGTTGTTACGTAGAACCGCGTGAAAATTGTATCAAAAAGAAAAGAAGAAATTAAACAAAAAGGGTAAAAAAAAGAGTAGAAAAAAAGGAAAAGTTGAACAGGAGAACGTTCTGGGTTACGAGTTCAACATCGTTTTTTTTTTGGCTTCCTCAAATTTCCAGGAAATCGAATAAATTTGTTTTAAAAGTTAAAGTGCTTTATACATCGCGCCTCGAGCAGAGTGCTTTAGCGCTCCACGGGCACATACCTACGCTAATTTAAATCCCTAAAATTGCATTTGTACCTGTTGCGTGTGCCGTTCGCGGTTTAGGGAATTTTAGGTGTGGGTAAGTTCACCCGTGGAGCGCTGAGGCGCTCTGCTCGCGGTGTGCGGAATTAAATCAAACAAAGTTTAATTTCAAAAGACAATGTCCAACTATTTATTCAGAAATTTGTAACGAAAGCGAAATGAAGCGTGTGGTTGACAAAATTTGTCTGATCGTTCTGCGCTTGGCGGAGGAGATCTTCGGATGATGCGGATCGATGCCCCTTCCTTGCTGGATCCTGGATCCTCCCTCAGGATCATCCCTTGTCCAATGGTGGAGGAGTCCACCCCGTCGATGTGGGCCCCTTCTCCCGGCTGTGGTCCACCCTCAGCCGCGTGGTGATGGAGGCGCTCCGCCAAGACGCGGGAACGTAACAGCGCACATGTGCTTAGAGAAAGCGTGGGACCCAGAGAAATCGGAAAACAATAAGTTCTTGTACTGGCGAAAATTCGACTCTTAAGGAAATTTACGACCCTCTTAGGGTACATGAAAAGACAGGATATTCGTAGAAGATTTAGAAGCTCTCAAGGACCGTACGTGACTTAGTCAAAAACAGCGAATTTGATACGGTCCCTAATAAATTAATCCTTAAAGAATTTTGAAGTGAAGCTATGTTTATTCTCTGGATTCCCAATCTTTTCCTAGCACAAACACCCACGTCGAGTGGCTTCAACAATATAAGCTTTGTCTATTTTACATGAACGCCACGCTCAGATGTTTTGAATTTCGCTCCTAATTTATGACCATTGATATAACAAAATACAGACGTGCTGCAAATACTCTCACGGCCTGGTCGCCATACTACATTAACTATATTCATGACGATAACAATATACGTCCCACGTTACATACCGCTCACATGCAACAGC
>JASVEB010000183.1:0-12973 GCA_036983795.1 Megachile lagopoda | reverse complement strand
TTTTATGAGTATCGCTGCATGTTATCATTATCCTCATTCTACTATTACTATTCCTTTGTTATTTTTGTTTTTATTTTTTTTTCTTGAGTGTCTTAAGCGTCGACATAACTTGTTTGGTAATTAGTGACCACGGAGTTGCGGGGTGTACTTCCGTAGAGCAATCATTTCTAGAGAAGCGGTTAATAGAATCCATATGATCGTTTAGGAACATACAAACTTTTTTACCGGTGTTATTTCTGTATCAAACATTCAATGAATTTGGTAAGTTATGTTGTATGCTCTTCGTGTTAGATTCTGGGCCAAGTTACCAATATGTGTTCTCTGGAATTCTGGGTGTCACAGGATGTCAGCAGATATGTAGGTTCTGTTTTAGTATTAGGTGTGAGTGTGACAATTGCGTGTGTCTATCTTAAACGTGTTATTGTTATGATCTGTTCTGGTGAATAGTAACGAGGAGTGGTGCTATCATTCTATATTATATGCGGCTTCGTGCAGATTTTGGGCAGTTTGGATTAGGTATTCCATTCTCATTCTTCGTTCCATGATTTCCTTAGGCACTTTGAGTGCCATAACTTTTGCACGTCTCTGCGCAGGTTAATGTGTTATTAATTGGCTAATGGTCGAATTGAGAACTAGCCAGTTTTGATGTTCTGTTGCCTTTCATTGCTTGATGCCAGTATGAGAGGGTGGATCCAAGAGTACAGCACTTCATATTTGGTCTCGCTTGAGAGTTTCATTCTATTTCGATGATATTCTGGAACATAGTGTGATATTTGCGTCTTTCATTTTTGTTAGAGCGGAGGTAAGACGCTTTTAGAGTCGGCCAGAATTATGAATGTATTATGTGTAGTTTCCTCTGTATATCAAGCTATGTCATATAGCCAAAATGCTTCGCTAGTGAGACACTGTAAATGTTTACGGTGGTCTGATATTGCCAGCTCGTATTCAGAGAGTGCATCCTGGCTACCAGACCTCTTTTGATTTTTGAAGCATCCGGTGGAAATATGTGTGTGATATTTAGGGGATATGTCATTCGATAATTTCAGAGTTATAAACTTACTGATGACAGTATTGGGTTAGTATTTTTATCGTTTTTAGAACGATTTATCGAGTATACAAGGAGGTTTTATGACAAGGTGGGCATTGGTACTGTTTCTTGGTATAATTGTTGGTTATATCGTTATGTAAATGGTAGTCGGTGTGTTTTACATCATAAGCGTTCTCGGTTTTCGGTAGGTTATGTTTTTTTTTTAATTCATTGAAGAGGGTGGTCGGTGAGTGTTAGTTGGTCATAGATAGGCATTTGAAGGTTGTAGCTAGTCTGGTTGCTCGCGTACGATGTAGACGTAATTGTATTCTTCCGAACGTTCTTAATGATGTTAGATTGGATTCGCATAGAATTGCTGTGATCCTGGACGTCGTTCGGTAGGTCAGTAGCTATTCTCGACGGTCCAGCATTTGTGTATAGGAGCTAATAATTTTAGGACACTTTGCGTTAGGAGAATAACAAACTGACGTCATCGAGTTTCGACAGATACTAAGGGGCCTTTGTATGTATTAATTAGAATTCCGAACTTCGTGCCAATTTTTCGAGGGCAATGACTTTTACATTATTTAATCTTTTAACAACACTCTTCTGTTAAGCTTTTAAGATTACGGTCTATTCCATGTGTGGTGGTTTGTCAAAGGTCAGGCTGAGGTATTCTTGCGAGGGTTTCGTTATGTTGAGTTGATGTTGACTAAAGGTTAGCTGTAGATTATGGTTTTGCGTGTTTCTTTGCTTTTGATGGAAAAGATTGTAGGTGGTTTAGTTTTGGAAATATATTAAATCCTGTTGTAATGAGAATTTTTGGAAGTTTATCTCTATGTCTTGCGGGATTTGTTGCATGGTGGTTAATCTTTGTACGGTAACTGAAACAGGTTGCAGTCATTCCGCGAAGATGGTATATTAATTGGTTTAGAAAAAAATTCCGGTGTATCGTTTTATGCATCAATCAGAATTAAAATTACGTGTAATACAGATCCCTGGGGTACACGTTTCGCATTACGGTTTTCTAGATATACTTTCCGCTGACACGGCGCATATGGGGAGCTATTATATCGAAAATTATAATACAATGTACACATGATACATTTTATGTTCGTTTTTTTTAAACTGTTGTTATAATCTCATGTGCTCCAAACAAGTCGTACGCCCTTTTTCAATATCTAAACATATGGCTATCTAGGTGTCGTTTCTTTACAGAAAAGCTTTACAGATGACTTGGTGTCTTATAGCATTGTGAGGTTGTCGATTGTCGAGCGATTTTGTAGAACACGTTTTTTTGAATTTTTTCTTCTAGGAGGTTATTTAACTGTATGATACTCATCGCAGTCCTTTTACGCATAATATCATTCATCTAACAGCTGCATGATAAAACAAACATGTGTAGGGCGATCGGACTGGAAACTGTGCGACTTCAGTTTGGTTTTTCCAGGTTTTAGTATGGGGGACACTCATTGTTCTTGCCATTTGTCGGGGACGACACCATTCAGCCATACAGGTAGTATAAGTCTAATGAACTAGTTTAGGTCATTCTTTTGGTAAATGTATGTATGAAAAAAACGTTTGGCAATGTGTGTCGGTCTGGGCCTGGAATTTTTTTGCGATTTTAGTGCAGCATTGCATTTCAGTGAACGAGATTTCGTGTATTGAGAGGATGGTTGTTTTGCCACGGGAGACGATTGGTTCGACCTTGCACTTTCTTCGGTACTGTTTATAATTTTAAGGCAAGTTCGGCGTCGAAGTTGTATCATTGCTCGAATTTTTTGCGAATGTAGTGTTTAGTGGCTAATTAGATTAGCTAAGTGCTATGGAGTTGTAAATAATTGAGTTGTCAATGCCTTTGGATTGCCGGTGTATTGCGGAGATTTACCTTCTGGCCATTTATTTCTCCTCAATTTATTCCACATATGGTCTACCTGGGGTATTCTTTGTTATAGGAAGCAATGTGACTTAAGTCCAGGTCCTTGTTCGCTTGTTATAAGGATTTTTCAGCTTTGGCCTTGCTCGCTTATAAACGCTATGGTTTAAAGACGGTTTATATGTTTTCTATATACACATTCAAGCGTGAATCTTTTCCTTAATTGCACCTAGTGGCAATCCTTACATTCCACATGGGAGGTTATTTTTTTTCATAGCATTTGAGGTTTTCGGTATTCGATTTTTTTGCCTGCTTGAATAGATTAAGATCTTCAAACACTCATTTAGTTATTATGGGTTATTTCATAACAACTTGGATTGGAAGTTTGGGGTCTTTATATTGTATGGTAGACTTCATGATTTACTTACTGTCGATTCTTGTGCGAATAATAGACTGGCCAGCCGCTTTCTTCTATATATTTCAACTAGGTTGGGCCTATGGGGATTTTTTTTTTTTAACCCAGGGGGTTTATTATTTATTCTATAAATCTCACGAATATGGGGAAATGCATCGTGTTATATTCAAAGCGTTGGAAGTTATGTGTTCGCAGTAATCGAAACTGTTGGGGACTGCAAAGATGTCGGTTAATAGTCATGTAGGAGCATTTGACATATTAAAATATGAGAGGGTGTGCGGAGGTGAATTCAGCAATCACTGAGCTACTGCATATTTCAGTATTATATTTTTCGAGTAATTTTTCCTCTGAGGTCAAGTTGATTTGAAGATCCGCCCACATGTATTATGGACTTATTGACATCCTCATTAATAAAATAAGATTAGGGAAGTAGCTTATAAGGTCGAATAGTTCAGCTTGTTGGAACATGTGAAAGTATAGGGGCTATATACGTTAAATATACTACTGTCCTTTTGACTGCGAAGTGATTTGATGAACTGCCACATGCTTCACAATATTGTCAATAGGGGTATTTCTGTGTAATGTTAGACGCTTTGTTATCGCATCATAAATTGCTACTCCGACCACTCGCCATTGAGGCGTGTCTTGCTTCTGAGTTTCCTTTCATAAATAATTGAACCCTTTATATCAATAGAGTCAATTGCTTTCCAGTAGTCTTTTGCCCATATCATACTACTACATCGGCCGATGATCTCTGGAGTTAATTTTTGTAAAAATTCAAAAACCTTGTTTTTAGACTATTAACTTCCAATTAGTTTACAATTTTTCCTTGGCACTTTCGAATTTATTAGAATACTTATTATATTGACTTAATTGGTACATTCGTCTTGTCGAAACAATGGGGAGGATCGTGATACATTCCGAAGGGGTGGGGAGCTTGTTGGGAAATTTAAGCTCAGTGGAGCTATGTTAACCTTTTACATGATACTTGTGAATCGTATTTTTACTACAGCGATGTCCGTGGAGTGGTAGGGTGTAAGGTCTTTTTCATGGCAGTTTTGCAGAGGCTTCTTAAGTCATTAGTATGGTTCTGTTGCGATTCTGTCTCGTTGTTAGGAGATCACGTGTGTTATTCAATAAAACATTTTAAGTTAGATAAAAATATTAACATTTACCAGGGTTACTTTAGTATTGTTTCCACGGTCGGTTTGTAAACATGTCGTCTGTATATTTATAACGCTCCTTGTTTCCGTTGTTTGGTTTCTTTTTGGCTGTTTTAGACATTTGATCTTTCACTAGGATTAGTTTGACGACTGATTGGTTTTCCTGTAATATGGGTTTGAGCTGTTGGGTTCCTCTGTATGGCTTGAGTCGTCCCGGTAATTACGGATCTTGGTACGTTATTAATGCATTGAAATGAGTCGAGATCACATCGGTTTCTATAGTTTACATGTCTAGGGGCATAGCGGGTTTTTTTAATATGTCCATATCGTCCTTGCATTGGGATCAAGGTGGGGGCTATAATTAGTCACTTGCTCGGTTTTGGTGTAATCACTTGTTTGTTGTGATACACAGGGAGTAGGGTAGTTTATTATCAGATTTGCAATTTTTTGCCACATGTTCTTCTTGGGTACATATGAAGCAGGTTAATGTGTTCTGTAGAGGGGTAAATCCAGTACGTGGTTTGTTCGTAGTTCAATTTTAATCGAATCCGTGAATTTGTGTGTGTGTCTCAGGTGAGGATGAACATATAATTGGCGCCGAAAAGTGAGGATGTGCGTAAAACTTTCTTCAGTCCAATGGCGGCTCTTAAAAAGGACGCTAGGCTGATTCCTTTAGATTCCGAATTTTGTCCGAGAATTTCTTCAATACTTCGGAATGAGGGATTGGTTTGGACTAGACATTGTGATAGTGATTATACGGCTGAAGGCTTTGTGACGTAAATGGTGTGTCCTTAAGGTAAAACTCAGTAACGTTCACCTTGATGGTATCATAGGTTTTGTCGGTGAGATTGGCTAGCGATATCATACTCGCTAGGAAAAACTGCAATTCTAGTACCGGTCGTATTTGTGGACCTAAATCAATATTAGTTATGGATTTGCGTGATTCTGCCACCCTGCATGGCGTCATTCTTTTAAACTGGTCGCGTCTTTGGCTTCGATTATTATCGCCTGATCTTTTTTGGGAAAGCAATCGCTTTGCACTACTTTATTGTAGCTAAGTCGTTGTACGTTAGGTTCGGTATTGTTAACTTGGGGTACGATTTTTTCACGGTTAGACGCCATTTCGGTGAATAGATTGCCCGCAGGGAGGCTCGTAGTGAATGGCGTAGAGGGGTTAGAATTATGGTTAATTTTACTGTTTTGTAATAAATTCTGAGTTGGACAAAAACAGTCATGAAAAATTACACTTTGATTTCCACACGGTGATTTATGGCACTCTCGCGTCACAAGACGGCACGATGATAGTTAACACGTCTGCTCGTCTATCCACAGTTCGCGAATCCGACTCTATTATATCTTTATGCACGTTGATCTTGTCGTTATTAATCTTATTATTACCTTTCTACTGTTATTTATATCGCCACAACTGTTATTATTATTCTCATTTCATTATTACTATCCATATTTCTGCTGATATTGTTGTTATTTTAGTTATTATTAACGCTCAGAGTGTTATCAGTATCCTCATTCTATTATTACTATCCCTATTTCTGTTGATATTGTCGTTATTTCTCTTATTATTATGCTTAATACCATTATTCATATCGCTGTGACTGTTATTATTCATTATCATTCTATTATGTCTATCTTATTTCTGTGGATGTTGTCGTCATTTTCTTATTATTGTTGCTGATATTGTTATTATTATCCTCATTCTATTATTACTATCCTTATTTCTGTTGATATTGCGTTATTACTATTATTATTATCCTTATACTATTATTTATATTCGCATACTGAATTATTATTCGATTCTATTATTACTATCTTATTTCTTTGATATTGTCGTTATTACTATTATTATTATGATTACTACTATTATTATATCAGTGATAACCGAAATTATTATTTCATCTCCATTATTATATCCTTATTTCTGTTGTTATTGTCGTTATTTCTTTATTATTATCGCTCAGACTGTTATCATTATCCTATTCTATTATTACTATCTTAATTTGTTGATGTTGTCGTTATTAATATTATTATTATCTTTCTATGTTATTTATATCGCCACAACTGTTATTATTATTCTCATTTCATTATTACTATCATATTTCTGTGATATTGTTGTTATTTTAGTTATTATTATCGCTGATACTGTTATTATTATTATCATTTATTATGGCTATCTTATTTCTGTGATGTTGTCGTCATTTCTTTATTACTGTTGTGATATTGTTATTATTATCTCATTTATTATTACTGTCTTATTTCTGTTTATATTATCGGTATTACTATTATTATTATCCTTACTTCTATTATTTATTCCTATAACGAAATTATTATTCTCCTCATTATTAATATCTTATTTCTGCTGTTATTGTGTTCTTCTTTATTATTATCGCTCAGACTGTTATCATTATCTATTCTATTATTATATCTTTATTTCAGTTGATATTGTGTTATTAATATTATTATTAACTTTCTACTATTATTTTTATCGCAACACTGATATTATTATTCTCATTTCATTATTACTATCATATTTCTGTGATATTGTTGTTATTTTAGTTATTATTAACGTCAGAGTGTTATCAGTATCTCATTCTATTATTACTATCCTATTTTGTTGATATTGTCGTTATTCTTGATTATTATCCTTACTACTATCATCTATATCGCTGTGACTGTTATTGTTATTATCATTTATTATGTCTATCTTATTTTGTGGATGTTGTCGTCATTTCTCTTATTATTGTTGTGATATTGTTATTATTATCCTCATTTATTATTACTATCTTATTTCTGTTGATATTGCGTTATTACTATTATTATTATCTTACTACTATTATTTATATCGCTATGAAATTATTATTCGATTCTATTATTCATCTCTTATTTCTTTGATATTGTCGTTATTACTATTATTATTATCTTACTATATTATTTATATCGTATACAGAAATTATTATTCTCTCCATTATTATATCCTTATTTCTGTTGTTATTGTCGTTATTTTGGTTATTATTATCGTCAGACTGTTATCATTATCTCATTTATTATTATCTATTTAATTTGTTGATGTTGTCGTTATTAATATTATTATTATCTTTCTACTGTTATTTATATCGCCACAATGTTATTATTATTTCATTTCATTATTATATCCATATTTCTGTGATATTGTTGTTATTTTAGTTATTATTATCGCCGAGACTGTTATTATTATCCTCATTCTATTATTATTATCCTTATTTCTGTTGATGTTGTCGTTATTTCTCTTATTATTGTCCTTCCTACTATTACTCACATCGCTGTGACAGTTGTTATTATCCTCATTCTATTATTACTGTCCTTATTTCTGTTGATATCGTCGTTATTTCTCTTATTTATTACTTACTATTATTATTTATATCCTATAACGAAATTATTATTCTCTCCATTATTAATATCCTTATTTTGTGTTATTGTGTTCTTCTTTATTATTATCGCTCAGACTGTTATTATTATCCTCATTGTATTATTACTATCTTTATTTCTGTTGATATTGTCGTTATTAATATTATTATTAACTTTCTACTATTATTTTTATCGCACACATGATATTATTATTCTCATTTCATTATTATATCATATTTCTGTGATATTGTTGTTATTTTAGTTATTATTAACGTCAGAGTGTTATCAGTATCTCATTCTATTATTACTATCCTATTTCTGTTGATATTGTCGTTATTTCTTGATTATTATCCTTATACTATCACTCATATCGCTGTGACTGTTATTGTTATTATCATTCTATTATGTTATCTTATTTCTGTGGATGTTGTCGTCATTTCTTTATTATTGTTGTGATACTGTTATTATTATCCTCATTCTATTATTAATATCCTTATTTCTGTTGATATTGTCGTTATTACTATTATTATTATCCTTACTACTATTATTTATATCGCTATACTGAATTATTATTCGATTTATTATTATATCTTATTTTCTTGATATTGTCGTTATTATATATTATTTATCCTTATATATTATTTATATCCGTATAACGAAATTATTATTTCTCTCATTTTATATCCTTATTTTGTTGTTGATTGTGTTATTCTTTATTATTATCGCTCAGATGTTATCATTCATCTTCATTCTATTATTACTATCCTTAATTTGTGTTGATGTTGTCGTTATTAATATTATTATTATCCTTTCTACTGTTATTTATATCGCCAAATGTTATTATTATTTCATTTCATTATTATATCATATTTCTGTTGATATTGTTGTTATTTTAGTTATTATTACCGCCGAGACTGTTATTATTATTATCATTCTATTATTGCTATCCTTATTTCTGTTGATGTTGTCGTCATTTCTCTTATTATGTTGTGATATTGTTATTATTCTCATTCTATTATTACTGTCCTTTTTTCTGTTGATATTGTCGGTATTTCTCTTATTATCATCCTTACTATTATTATTTATATCCCTATGACTGCAATTATTATACTCATTCTATTATTAGTATCCTTATTTCTGTAGATATTGTCGTTGTTTTAGTTATAATTATCGCTGATACTGTTATCATTAATCTCATTCTATTATTACTATCCGTATTTCAGTTGATATTGTCGTTATTACTCTTATCATTATCCTTACTACTATTATTTATATCTCTATAACTGATATTATTATTCTCATTTCATTATTACTATCCATATTTCTGCTGATATTGTTGTTATTTTAGTTATTATTAACGCTCAGAGTGTTATCAGTATCTCATTTATTATTACTATCCTATTTCTGTTGATATTGTCGTTATTTCTTGATTATTATCTTACTACTATCACTCATATCGCTGTGATGTTATTGTTATTATCATTTATTATGTCTATCTTATTTCTGTGGATGTTGTCGTCATTTCTTTATTATTGTTGTGATATTGTTATTATTATCCTCATTCTATTATTAATATCCTTATTTCTGTTGATATTGTCGTTATTTCTCTTATTATTATCCGTACTACTATTATTGACGTCGCTGTGACTGTTATTATTATCCTCATTCTATTATTACTATCCTTATTTCTTTTGATATTGTCGTTAATTTAATTATTATTATCCTTACTATATTATTTATATCGTATAACCGAAATTATTATTCTCTCCATTATTACTATCCTTATTTCTGTTGTTATTGTCGTTATTTTTGTTATTATTATCGCTCAGACTGTTATGATTATCCTCATTCTATTATTACTATCTTTACTTCTGTTGATATTGTCGTTATTAATATTATTATTATCCTTTCTACTGTTATTTATATCGCACAATGTTATTATTATTCTCATTTCATTATTACTATCCATATTTTGCTGATATTGTCGTTATTTTAGTTATTATTATCGCTTAGATGTTATCATTATCCTCATTTCATTATGGCTATCTTATTTCTGTTGATGTTGTCGTTATTTCTCTTATTACTGTTGCTGATATTATTCACATCGCTGCGACTGTTGTTATTATCCTCATTCTATTATTATGTCCTTATTTCTGTTGATATTGTCGTTATTTCTCTTATTATTATCCTTACGAATATTATTCATATCCTATAACCGAAATTATTATTCTCTCATTATTAATATCTTATTTTGCTGTTATTGTCGTTCTTTCTTATTATTATCGTCAGACTGTTTCATATATCTATTTATTATTATCATCCTTATTTCAGTTGATATTGTCGTTATTAATATTATTATTAACCTTACTACTATTATTTTTATCGCAACATGATATTATTATTCTCATTTCATTATATATCATATTTCTGTGATATTGTTGTTATTTTAGTTATTATTAACGCTCAGAGTGTTATCAGTATCTCATTCTATTATTACTATCCTTATTTTGTTGATATTGTCGTTATTTCTCGTATTATTATCTCTTACTATATCACTATTCGCTGTGACTGTTATTGTTATTATCATTCTATTATGTTATCCTTATTTCTGTGGATGTTGTCGTCATTTCTCTTATTACTGTTGCTGATATTGTTATTATTATCCTCATTCTATTATTACTATCCTTATTTCTGTTGATATTGCCGTTATTTCTCTTATTATTATCCTTACTACTATTATTTATATCGCATACTGAAATTATTATTCCGATTCTATTATTACTATCTTATTTCTTTGATATTGTCGTTATTACTATTATTATTATCCTTACTATATTATTTATATCGTATAACCGAAATTATATCTTCCTCATTATTATATCCTTATTTCTGTTGTTATTGTCGTTATTTCTCTTATTATTATCGCTCAGACTGTTATCATTATCTATTTATTATTACTATCCTTAATTCTGTTGATGTGTGCGTTATTAATATTATTATTATCCTTTTACTGTTATTTATATCGCACAACTGTCATTATTATTCTCATTACATTGTTACTATCCATATTTCTGTTGATATTTTTGTTATTTTAGTTATTATTATCGCTCAGATGTTATCATTATCCTCATTCTATTATGGCTATCCTTATTTCTGTTGATGTTGTCGTCATTTCTTTATTATGTTGCTGATATTGTTATTATTATCCTCATTTTATTATTACTGTCCTTATTTCTGTTGATATTGTCGTTATTTTTATTATTATTATCTTAATATTATTATTTATATCCTATAACCGAAATTATTATTCTCTCCATTATTAATATCTTATTTTGTGTTATTGTCGTTCTTCTCTTATTATTATCGCTCAGATGTTATCATTAATCTCATTCTATTATTACTATCCGTATTTCAGTTGATATTGTCGTTATTACTATTATTATTAACCTTACTACTATTATTTATATCGCCAACATGATATTATTATTCTCATTTCATTATTACTATCCATATTTTGCTGATATTGTTGTTATTTTAGTTATTATTAACGCTCAGAGTGTTATCAGTATCCTCATTTATTATGACTATCCTATTTCTGTTGATATTGTCGTTATTTCCCGTATTATTATCCTTACTACTATCATTCATATCGCTGTGACTATTATTATTATTATCATTCTATTATGTTATCCTTATTTCTGTGGATGTTGTCGTCATTTCTCTTATTATTGTTGTGATTGTTATTATTATCCTCATTCTATTATTACTATCCTTATTTCTGTTGATATTGCCGTTATTTCTCTTATTATTATCCTTATTACTATTATTCATATCGCATACTGTTATTATTATCCTTATTATATTATCACTATCCTTATTTCTCTTGATATTGTCATTATTTCTATTATTATTATCCTTACTACTATTATTTATATCGTTATAACCGAAATTATTATTCTCTCATTATTAATATCTTATTTCTGTTGTTATTGTCGTTCATTTTCTTATTATCGCTCAGATGTTATCATTATCCTCATTCTATTATTACTATCCTTAATTCTGTTGATATTGTCGTTATTAATATTATTATTATCCTTTCTACTGTTATTTATATCAAATGTTATTATTATTCTCATTCTATTATTACTATCCTTATTTCTGTTGATATTGTTGTTATTTTAGTTATTATTATCGCCGAGACTGTTATTATTATTATCATTCTATTATTACTATCCTTATTTTGTGATGTTGTCGTTTCATTTTCTTATTACTGTTGCTGTGACTGTTATTATTATCCTCATTCTATTATTACTGTCCTTATTTCTGTTGATATTGTCGTTATTTCTATTATTATTATCCTTACTACTATTATTCATATCCTATAACGAAATTATTATCCTCATTCTATTATTAATATCCTTATTTATGTTGATATTGTCGTTATTTTAATCATTATTATCACTCAGACTGTTATTATTATCCTTATTCTATTATTACTATCTTTATTTCTGTTGATATTGTCGTTATTTATTAACCTTTCTACTATTATTTTTATCGCAAACACTGATATTATTATCCTCATTCTATTATTACTATCCATATTTCTGTTGATATTGTCGTTATTTTAGTTATTATTAACCCTGATACTGTAATTATTATTCTCATTCTATTATTACTATCCTTATTTTTGTTGATATTGTCGTTATTTCTCTTATTATTATCCTTACTACTATCACTCATATCGCTGTGACTGTTATTGTTATTATCATTCTATTATGTCTATCCTTATTTCTGTGGATGTTGTCGTCATTTCTCTTATTATTGTTGCTGATATTGTTATTATTATCCTCATTCTATTATTACTATCCTTATTTCTGTTGATATTGCGTTATTTTAGTTATTATTATCTTGATATTGTCGTTATTACTATTATTATTATCCTTACTACTATTATTTATATCGCTATAACAGATATTATTATTCTCCTCCATTATTAATATCTTATTTCTGTTGTTATTGTCGTTATTTCTTTATTATTATCGCTCAGACTGTTATCATTATCTCATTCTATTATTACTATCTTAATTCTGTAT
>JASVEB010000182.1:0-12984 GCA_036983795.1 Megachile lagopoda | reverse complement strand
ATTTTTGAATTTTTCGAATTTTTTCGAATTTTTTCAATTTTTTCAATTTTTTCGATATTATCAACATTGTTGCTATCATCTACATTGTGAATATTATCAATATTATCAATATTATCAATTTTATCGATTTTTGAAATTTTTTGAATTTTTCGAATTTTTTCAATTTTTTCAATTTTATCGATATAATCAACATTGTTGCTATCATCTACATTGTGAATATTATCAATATTATCAATATTATCAATTTTGTCGATTTTGAAATTTTTTGAATTTTTTCAATTTTTTCAATTTTTTCAATTTTATCGATATAATCAACATTGTTGCTATCATCTACATTGAGAATATTATCAATATTATCAATATTATCAATTTTGTCGATTTTTGAAATTTTTTGAATTTTTCGAATTTTTTAATTTTTTCGATTTTTTCGATATTATCAACATTGTAGCTATCATCTACATTGTGAATATTATCAATATTATCAATATTATCAATTCTGTCGATGTTTGAAATTTTTTGAATTTTTCGAATTTTTTCAATTTTTTCAATTTTTTCAATTTTTTCAATTTTATCGATATAATCAACATTGTTGCTATCATCTACATTGTGAATATTATCAATATTATCAATATTATCAATTTTATCGAATTTTGAAATTTTTTGAATTTTTCGAATTTTTTGAATTTTTTCAATTTTATCGATATAATCAACATTGTTGCTATCATCTACATTGAGAATATTATCAATATTATCAATATTATCAATTTTGTCGATTTTTGAAATTTTTTGAATTTTTCGAATTTTTTGAATTTTTTCAATTTTTTCGATATTATCAACATTGTTGCTATCATCTACATTGTGAATATTATCAATATTATCAATATTATCAATTTTATCGATTTTTGAAATTTTTTGAATTTTCCGAATTTTTTCAATTTTTTCAATTTTTTCGATATTATCAACATTGTTGCTATCATCTACATTGTGAATATTATCAATATTATCAATATTATCAATTTTATGGATTTTTGAAATTTTTTGAATTTTTCAAATTTTTTGAATTTTTTCAATTTTTTCGATATTATCAACATTGTTGCTATCATCTACATTGTGAATATTATCAATATTATCAATATTATCAATTTTATCGATTTTTGAAATTTTTTGAATTTTTCAAATTTTTTTAATTTTTTCAATTTTTTCGATATTATCAACATTGTTGCTATCATCTACATTGTGAATATTATCAATATTATCAATATTATCAATTTTATCGATTTTTGAAATTTTTTGAATTTTTCGAATTTTTTCAATTTTTTCAATTTTTTCGATATTATCAACATTGTTGCTATCATCAACATTGTGAATATTATCAATATTATCAATATTATCAATTTTATCGATTTTTGAAATTTTTTGAATTTTTCGAATTTTTTCAATTTTTTCAATTTTATCGATATAATCAACATTGTTGCTATCATCTACATTGTGAATATTATCAATATTATCAATATTATCAACTTTATCGATTTTTGAAATTTTTTGAATTTATTCAATTTTTTCAATTTTTTCGATATTATCAACATTGTTGCTATCATCTACATTGGGAATATTATCAATATTATCAATATTATCAATTTTATCGAATTTTGAAATTTTTTGAATTTTCCGAATTTTTTCAATTTTTTCAATTTTTCGATATTATCAACATTGTTGCTATCATCTACATTGGGAATAATATCAACGTTATCAATATTATCAGTTTTATCAATTTTCATATTTTTTGAATTTTTCGAATTTTTTCAATTTTTTCAATTTTTTCGATATAATCAACATTGTTGCTATCATCTACATTGTGAATATTATCAATATTATCAATATTATCAATTTTATCGATTTTTGAAATTTTTTCAATTTTTTCAATTTTTCAATTTTTTCAATTTTTTCAATTTTATCGATATAATCAACATTGTTGCTATCATCTACATTGTGAATACTATCAATATTATCAATTTTATCAATTTTATCGATTTTGAAAATTTTTTGAATTTTTCGAATTTTTTAATTTTTTCAATTTTTCGATATTATCAACATTGTTGCTATCATCTACATTGTGAATATTATCAATATTATCAATACTATCAATTTTATCGATTTTGAAATTTTTGGAATTTTCCGAATTTTTTAATTTTTTCAATTTTTTCGATATTATCAACATTGTTGCTATCATCTACATTGTGAATATTATCAATATTATCAATATTATCAATTTTGTCGATTTTTGAAATTTTTTGAATTTTTCAAATTTTTTCAATTTTTTCAATTTTTTCGATATTATCAACATTGTTGCTATCATCTACATTGTCAATATTATCAATACTATCAATTTTATCAATTTTATCGATTTTGAAATTTTTTGAATTTCTCAAATTTTCTTAATTTTTTCAATTTTTTCAATTTTATCGATATAATCAACATTGTTGGTATCATCTACATTGTCAATATTATCAATATTATCAATTTTATCGATTTTGAAATTTTTTGAATTTTTCGAATGTTTTGAATTTTTTCAATTTTTTCGATATTATCAACATTGTTGCTATCATTTACATTGTCAATATTATCAATACTATCAATTTTATCAATTTTATCGATTTTGAAATTTTTTGAATTTTCCGAATTTTTTTAAATTTTTTCAATTTTTTCGATATTATCAACATTGTTGCTATCATCTACATTGGGAATATTATCAATATTATCAATATTATCAATTTTGTCGATTTTCGAAATTTTTTGAATTTTTCGAATTTTTTCAATTTTTTCAATTTTTTCGATATTATCAACATTGTTGCTATCATCTACATTGTGAATATTATCAATATTATCAATATTATCAATTTTATCGACTTTTGAAATTTTTTGAATTTTTCGAATTTTTTGAATTTTTTCAATTTTCTCGATATTATCAACATTGTTGCTATCATCTACATTGTGAATGTTATCAATATTATCAATATTATCAATTTTGTCGATTTTTGAAATTTTTGAATTTTTCGAATTTTTTCAATTTTTTCAATCTTATCGATATAATCAACATTGTTGCTATCATCTACATTGTCAATATTATCAATACTATCAATTTTATCAATTTTATCGATTTTGAAATTTTTTGAATTTTATTTTCAATTTTTTCAATTTTTTCGATATTATCAACATTGTTGCTATCATCTACATTGTGAATATTATCAATATTATCAATACTATCAATTTTGTGGATTTCTGAAATTTTTTGAATTTTTCGAATTTTTTTAATTTTTTCAATTTTTTCGATATTATCAACATTGTTGCTATCATATACATTGTGAATAATATCAATATTATCAATATTATCAATTTTATCGACTTTTGAAATTTTTTGAATTTTTCGAATTTTTTCAATTTTTTCGATATTATCAACATTGTTGCTATCATCTACTTGTGAAATATTATCAATATTATCAATATTATCAGTTTCATTGATTTTTGGAATTTTTCGAATTTTTTCAATTTTTTCAATTTTATCGATATAATCAACATTGTTGCTATCATCGACATTGTGAGTATTATCAATATTATCAATATTACCAATTTTATCGATTTTTGGATCTTTTCAAATTTTTTCAATTTTTTCAATTTTTTCGATATTATCAGCATTGTTGCTGTCATCTACATTGTGAATATTATCAATATTATCAATATTATCAATTTTATCGATTTTTGAAATTTTTTGAATTTTTCGAATTTTTTCAATTTTTTCAATTTTATCGATATTATCAACATTGTTGCTATCATCTACATTGTGAATATTATCAATATTATCAATATTATCAATTTTATCGATTTTTGAAATTTTTTGAATTTTACCAATTTTTCAAATTTTTATTGTCAACATTGTTGCTATCATCTACATTGTGAATATTATCAATATTATCAATATTATCAATTTTATCGATTTTGAAATTTTTGGAATTTTTGTAATTTTTTTCAATTTTTTCAATTTTTTCGATATTATCAACATTGTTGCTATCATCTACATTGGGAATATTATCAATATTATCAATATTATCAATTTTATCGATTTTGAAATTTTTTGAATTTTTCGAATTTTTTCAATTTTTTCAATTTTTTCGATATTATCAACATTGTTGCTATCATCTACATTGTGAATATTATCAATATTATCAATATTATCAATTTTATCGATTTTGAAATTTTTGAATTTTTCGAATGTTTTGAATTTTTTCAATTTTTTCGATATTATCAACATTGTTGCTATCATCTACATTGTGAATGTTATCAATATTATCAATATTATCAGTTTTTTCGATTTTTGAAATTTTTTGATTTGTTCGAATTTTTTCAATTTTTTCAATTTTTTCGATATTGCCAACATTGTTGCTATCATCTACATTGTGAGTGTTATCAATATTATCAATATTATCAATTTTGTCGATTTTTGAAATTTTTTGAATTTTCGAATTTTTCGAATTTTTTCAATTTTTTCAATTTTTTCGATATTATCAACATTGTTGCTATCATCTACATTGGGAATATTATCAATATTATCAATATTATCAATTTTATCGATTTTTGAAATTTTTAGAATTTTTCGAATGTCTTGAATTTTTTCAATTTTTTCGATATTATCAACATTGTTGCTATCATTTACATTGTCAATATTATCAATACTATCAATTTTATTAATTTTATCGATTTTGAAATTTTTTGAATTTTCCGAATTTTTTTAATTTTTTCAATATTATCGATATAATCAACATTGCTGCTACCATCTACTTTGTCAATATTATAAATACTATCAATTTTATCAATTTTATCGATTTTGAAATTTTTTGAATTTTTATTTTTTAATTTTTTCAATTTTTTTCGATATTATCAACATTGTTGCTATCATCTACATTGTGAATATTATCAATATTATCAATATTATCAATTTTGTCGATTTTTGAAATTTTTAGAATTTTTGTAATTTTTTCAATTTTTTCAATTTTATCGATATAATCAACATTGTTGCTATCATCTACATTGGGAATATTATCAATATTATCAATATTATCAATTTTATCGACTTTTGAAATTTTTTGAATTTTTCGAATTTTTTGAATTTTTTCAATTTTTTCGATATTATCAACATTGTTGCTATCATCTACATTGTGAATATTATCAATATTATCAATATTATCAATTTTATCGATTTTTGAAATTTTTCAATTTTTTCAATTTTTTCAATTTTTTCAATTTTTTCGATATAATCAACATTGTTGCTATCATCTACATTGTGAATATTATCAATATTATCAATATTATCAATTTTGTCGATTTTTGAAATTTTTTGAATTTTCCGAATTTTTTCAATTTTTTCAATTTTTTCGATATTATCAACATTGTTGCTATCATCTACATTGTCAATACTATCAATATTATCAATATTACCGTTTTTATCGACTTTTAAAATTTTTTGTATTTTTCGAATTTTTTGAATTTTCCGATTTTTTTCAATTTTTTCAATTTTTTCGATATTATCAACATTGTTGCTATCATCTACATTGTGAATATTATCAATATTATCAGTTTTATCAATTTTATCGACTTTTGAAATTTTTTGAATTTTTCGAATTTTTGTAATTTTTTCGATTTTTTCGATATTATCAGCATTGTTGCTATCATCAACATTGTGAATATTATCAATATTATCAATATTATCAATTTTATCGATTTTTGAAATTTTTTGAATTTTTCAAATTTTTTGAATATTTTCGATATTATCAACATTGTTGCTATCATCTACATTGTGAATATTATCAATATTATCAATTTTATCGATTTTTGAAATTTTTTGAATTTTTCGAATTTTTTCAATTTTTTCAATTTTTTCAATTTTTTAGATATTATCAACATTGTTGCTATCGTCAGCATTGTGAATGTTATCTATATTATCAACATTATCAATTTTATCGATTTTGAAATTTTTCAATTTTTTCAATTTTTTCAATTTTTTCAATTTTATCGATATAATCAACATTGTTGCTATCATCTACATTGTGAATATTATCAATATTATCAATACTATCAATTTTATCGGCTTTTGAAATTTTTTGAATTTTTCGAATTTTTTGAATTTTTTCAATTTTTTCGATATTATCAACATTGTTGCTATCATCTACATTGTGAATATTATCAATATTATCAATATTATCAATTTTGTCGATTTTTGAAATTTTTTTAATTTTTCGAATTTTTTTATTTTTTTCGATATTTTCGATATTATCAACATTGTTGCTATCATCTACATTGTGAATATTATCAATATTATCAATATTATCAATTTTGTCGATTTTTGAAATTTTTTGAATTTTTCGAATTTTTTGAATTTTCCGAATTTTCAATTTTTTCAATTTTTTCGATATTATCAACATTGTTGCTATCATCTACATTGGGAATATTATCAATATTATCAATATTATCATTTTTATCGATTTTTGGAATTTTTCAAATTTTTTGAATTTTTCGAATTTTTTTAATTTTTTTTGGCTTTTTCGATATTATCAACATTGTTGCTATCATCAGCATTGTGAATGTTCGATATTATCAATATTATCAATTTTGTCGATTTTTGAAATTTTTGGAATTTTTCGAATTTTTTGAATTTTCTGAATTTTTTCAATTTTTTCAATTTTATCGATATAATCAACATTGTTGCTATCATCTACATTGTGAATATTATCAATATTATCAATATTATCAATTTTGTCGATTTTTGAAATTTTTTGAATTTTTCGAATTTTTTGAATTTTTTCAATTTTATCGATATAATCAACATTGTTGCTATCATCTACATTGTGAATATTATCAATATTATCAATATTATTTGTCGATTTTTGAAATTTTTTGAATTTTTCGAATTTTTTTAATTTTTTCAATTTTTTCGATATTATCAACATTGTTGCTATCATCTACATTGTGAATATTATCAATATTATCAATATTATCAATTTTATCGACTTTTGAAATTTTTTGAATTTTTTGAATTTTTTCAATTTTTTCAATTTTTTCGATATTATCAACATTGTTGCTATCATCTACATTGTGAATATTAATAATATTATCAATATTATCAATTTTGTCGATTCTTGAAATTTTTTGAATTTTTCGAATTTTTTGAAATTTCCGAATTTTTTCAATTTTTTCGATATTATCAACATTGTTGCTATCATCTACATTGAGAATATTATCAATATTATCAATTTTGTCGATTTTTGAAATTTTTTGAATTTTTCGAATTTTTTCAATTTTTTCAATTTTTTCGATATTATCAACATTGTTGCTATCATCTACATTGTGAATATTATCAATATTATCAATATTATCAATTTTATCGATTTTTGAAATTTTTTGAATTTTTCGAATTTTTTGAATTTTCAATTTTTCAAATTTTTTCGTTTTTATCGATATTATCAACATTGTTGCTATCATCTACATTGTGAATATTATCAATATTATCAATATTATCGATTTTATCGATTTTTGAAATTTTTTTAATTTTTCAAATTTTTTTCAATTTTTTCAATTTTATCGATATAATCAACATTGTTGCTATCATCAACATTGTGAATATTATCAATATTATCAATTTTATCAATTTTTGGATTTTTGAAATTTTTTGAATTTTTCGAATTTTTTCAATTTTTTCAATTTTATCGATATATCAACATTGTTGCTATCATCTACATTGTCAATATGATCAATATTATCAATTTTATCAACTTTATCGACTTTTAAAATTTTTTGAATTTTTCGAATTTTTTCAATTTTTTCGATTTTTTCGATATTATCAACATTGTTGCTATCATCTACATTGGGAATATTATCAATATTATCAATATTATCAATTTTATCGATTTTGAAATTTTTTGAATTTTTCAAATTTTTCAATTTTTTCAATTTTATCGATATAATCAACATTGTTGCTATCATCTACATTGTCAATATTATCAATATTATCAATTTTATCAATTTTATCGACTTTTGAAATTTTTTGAATTTTTCGAATTTATGGAATTTTCCGAATATTTAGATATTTTCAATTTTTTCAATTTTTTCGATATTATCAACATTGTTGCTATCATCTACATTGTGAATATTATCAATATTATCAATATTATCAGTTTTATCGATTTTTGAAATTTTTGGAATTTTCCGAATTTTTTCAATTTTTTCAATTTTTTCGATATTATCAACATTGTTGCTATCATCAAGATTGTGAATATTACGAATATTATCAATACTATCAATTTTATCTATTTTTGAAATATTTGGAATTTTTCAATTTTTTCAATTTTTTCAATTTTTTCAATTTTTTCGATATTATCAACATTGTTGCTATCATCTACATTGTGTATATTATCAATATTATCAATATTATCAATTTTTTCGATTTTTGAAATTTTTTGAATTTCTCAAATTTTTTCAATTTTTTCAATTTTATCGATATAATCAACATTGTTGCTATCATCTACATTGTCAATATTATCAATATTATCAATTTTATCAATTTTATCGAATTTTGAAATTTTTTTAATTTTTCGAATTTTTTAAATTTTGTCGATTTTTTCGATATTATCAACATTGTTGCTATCATCTACATTGTGAATATTATCAATATTATCAATATTATCAGTTTTATCGATTTTTGAAACTTTTGGAATTTTTCAAATTTTCTTAATTTTTTCAATTTTTTCAATCTTATCGATATAATCAACATTGTTGCTATCATCTACATTGTCAATATTATCAATATTATCAATTTTATCAATTTTATCGACTTTTGAAATTTTTTTACTTTTTCGAATTTTTTCAATTTTTTCAATTTTTTCGATATAATCAACATTGTTGCTATCATCTACATTGTCAATATTATCAATACTATCAATTTTATCAATTTTATCGATTTTGAAATTTTTTGAATTTTACGAATTTTTTGAATTCTTTCGATTTTTTCGATATTATCAACATTGTTGCTATCATCTACATTGTGAATGTCATCGATATTATCAATATTACCAATTTTGTCGATTTCTGAAATTTTTAGAATATTTCAAATTTTTTCCATTCTTTCAATTTTTTCGATATAATCAACATTGTTGCTATCATCTACATTGTCAATATTATCAATATTATCAATTTTATCAATTTTATCGACTTTTGAAATTTTTTGAATTTTTCGAATTTTTCGAATTTTTTCAATTTTTTCAATTTTATCAATATAATCAACATTGTTGCTATCATCTACATTGTCAATATTATCAATATTATCAATATTATCATTTTTGAATTTTTCGAATTTTTGAAATTTTTTGAATTTTTCGAATTTTTTAAATTTCTTCGATTTTTTCGATATTATCAACATTGTTGCTACAATCTACATTGTGAATATTATCAATATTATCAATATTATCAGTTTTATCGGCTTTTGAAATTTTTTGAATTTTTCGAATTTTTTCAATTTTTTCATTTTTATCGATATAATCAACATTGTTGCTATCATCTGCATTGTCAATAATATCAATATAATCAATTTTGTCAATTTTATCGAATTTTGAAATTTTTTGAATTTTTCGAATTTTTTCAATTTTTTCAATTTCATCGATATTATCAACATTGTTGCTATCATCTACATTGTGAATATTATCAATATTATCAATATTATCAATTTTATCGACTTTTGAAATTTTTTGAATTTTTCGAATTTTTTTAATTTTTTCAATTTTTTCGATATTATCAACATTGTTGCTATCATCTACATTGTGAATATTATCAATATTATCAATATTATCAATTTTATCGATTTTTGAAATTTTTTGAATTTTTCGAATTTTTTCAATTTTTTCAATTTTATCGATATAATCAACATTGTTGCTATCATCTACATTGTGAATATTATCAATATTATCAATATTATCAATTTTGTCGATTTTTGAAATTTTTGAAATTTTTTCAATTTTTTCAATTTTTTCAATTTTATCGATATAATCAACATTGTTGCTATCATCTACATTGTGAATATTATCAATATTATCAGTATTATCAATTTTGTCGATTTTTAAATTTTTGGAATTTTTCGAATTTTTTCAATTTTTTCAATTTTATCGATATAATCAACATTGTTGCTATCATCTACATTGTGAATATTATCAATATTATCAATTTTATCAATTTTATCGAATTTTGAAATTTTTTGAATTTTTCGAATTTTTTCAATTTTTTCAATTTTTTCGATATTATCAACATTGTTGCTATCATCTACATTGGGAATATTATCAATATTATCAATATTATCAATTTTATCGATTTTTGAAATTTTTTGAATTTTTCAAATTTTTTCAATTTTTTCAATTTTTTCGATATTATCAACATTGTTGCTATCATCTACATTGTGAATATTATCAATATTATCAATATTATCAATTTTGTCGATTTTTGAAATTTTTTAAATTTTTCGAATTTTTCGAATTTTTCGAATTTTTTAAATTTTTTCGATATTATCAACATTGTTGCTATCATCTTCATTATAAATAATATCAATATTATCAATATTATCAATTTTATCGACTTTTGAAATTTTTTGAATTTTTCGAATTTTTTGAATTATCCGAATTTTTTCAATTTTTTCAATTTTATCGATATTATCAACATTGTTGCTATCATCTACATTGTGAATATTATCAATATTATCAATATTATCAATTTTGTCGATTTTTGAAATTTTTTGAATTTTTCGAATTTTTTGAATTTTTTCAATTTTATCGATATAATCAACATTGTTGCTATCATCTACATTGTCAATATTATCAATATTATCAATTTTATCAATTTTATCGAATTTTGAAATTTTTTGAATTTTTCGAATTTTTTTAATTTTTTCGATTTTTTCGATATTATCAACATTGTTGCTATCATCTACATTGGGAATATTATCAATATTATCAATATTATCAATTTTATCGACTTTTGAAATTTTTTGAATTTTTCGAATTTTTTAAATTTTTTCAATTTTTTCAATTTTATCGATATTATCAACATTGTTGCTATCATCTACATTGTGAATATTATCAATATTATCAATATTATCAATTTTATCGATTTTTGAAATTTTTCAAATTGTTTCAATTTTTCAAATTTTTCAATTTTTTCAATTTTATCGATATTATCAACATTGTTGCTATCATCTACATTGTCAATATTATCAATATTATCAATTTTATCGACTTTTGAAATTTTTTGAATTTTTTCAAGTTTTTCAATTTCATCGATATTATCAACATTGTTGCTACCATCTACATTGTCAATATTATCAATGTTATCAATTTTATCAATTTTATCGACTTTTGAAATTTTTTGAATTTTTCGAATTTTTTCAATTTTTTCAATTTTTTCGATATTATCAACATTGTTGCTATCATCTACATTGGGAATATTATCAATATTATCAATATTATCAATTTTATCGAATTTTGAAATTTTTTGAATTTCTCGAATGTTTTTAATTTTTTCGATTTTTTCGATATTATCAACATTGTTGCTATCATCTACATTGTGAATAATATCAATATTATCAATATTATCAATTTTATCGACTTTTGACATTTTTTGAATTTTTCGAATTTTTTGAAATTTCAGAATTTTTTCAATTTTTTCAATTTTTTCGATATTATCAACATTGTTGCTATCATCTACATTGGAAATATTATCAATATTATCAATATTATCAGTTTATCGATTTTTGAAATTTTTTCAGTTTTTTAGATTTTTTCAATTTGTTCAATTTTATCGATATAATCAACATTGTTGCTGTCATCAACATTGTCAATATTATCAATATTATCAATATTATCAATTTTATCGATTTTCGGAATTCTTCAATATTTTTCAATTTTTTCAATTTTTTCAATTTTTTCAATTTTTCAATTTTATCGATATAATCAACATTGTTGCTATCATCTACATTGTGAATATTATCAATATTATCAATATTATCAATTTTGTCGATTTTTGAAATTTTTTGAATTTTTCATTTTTTTCAATTTTTTCAATTTTTTCGATATAATCAACATTGTTGCTATCATCTACATTGTCAATATTATCAATATTATCAATTTTATCAATTTTATCGACTTTTGAAATTTTTTGAATTTTTCGAATTTTTTGAATTTTTTCGATTTTTTCGATATTATCAACATTGTTGCTATCATCTATATTGTGAATATTATCAATATTATCAATATTATCAATTTTATCGAATTTTGAAATTTTTTTGAATTTTTCAAATTTTTTCAATTTTTTCAATTTTATCGATATAATCAACATTGTTGCTATCATCTACATTGTCAATATTATCAATATTATCAATTTTATCAATTTTATCGACTTTTGAAATTTTTTGAATTTTTTCGAATTTTTTTAATTTTTTCGATTTTTTCGATATTATCAACATTGTTGCTATCATCTACATTGTGAATAATATCAATATTATCAATATTATCAATTTTATCGACTTTTGAAATTTTTTGAATTTTTCGAATTTTTTGAATTTTTTCAATTTTTTCGATATTATCAACATTGTTGCTATCATCTACATTGTGAATATTATCAATATTATCAATATTATCAATTTTATCGACTTTTGAAATTTTTTGAATTTTTTCGAATTTTTTGAATTTTCCGAATTTTTTCAATTTTTTCAATTTTATCGATATTATCAACATTGTTGCTATCATCTACATTGTCAATATTATCAATATTATCAATTTTATCAATTTTATCGACTTTTGAAATTTTTTGAATTTTTCGAATTTTTTTAATTTTTTCAATTTTTTCGATATTATCAACATTGTTGCTATCATCTACATTGTCAATATTATCAATATTATC
>JASVEB010000181.1:0-13209 GCA_036983795.1 Megachile lagopoda | reverse complement strand
TATTGATAATATTCACAATGTTGATGATAGCAACAATGTTGATAATATCGAAAAAATTGAAAAAATTGAAAAAATTGAAAACATTTCAAAAATTCTAAAAATTCACAAAATCGATAAAATTGATAATATTGATATTATTGATAATATTCACAATGTTGATAATATCGAAAAAATTGAAAAAATTGAAAAAATTTGAGAAATTCCAAAAATTTCAAAAATCGATAAAGTTGATAATATTGTTAATATTGATAATATTCACAATGTTGATGATAGCAACAATGTTGATAATATCGAAAAAATTGAAAAAATTGAAAAAATTGAAAAAATTGGAAAAATCGATAAAGTTGATAATATTGATATTATTGATAATATTCACAATGTTGATAATATCGAAAAAATTGAAAAAATTGAAAAATTTGAAAAATTCAAAAAATTTCAAAAATCGATAAAGTTGATAATATTGATAATATTGATAATATTCACAATGTTGATGATAGCAACAATGTTGATAATATCGAAAAAATTGAAAAAATTGAAAAAATTTGAAAAATTCAAAAAATGGAAAAAATCGATAAAGTTGATAATATTGATAATATTGATAATATTCACAATGTTGATGATAGCAACAATGTTGATAATATCGAAAAAATTGAAAAAATTGAAAAATTTCAAAAATTCAAAAAATGAAAAAATCGATAAAATTGATAATATTGATATTATTGATAATATTCACAATGTTGATAATATCGAAAAAATTGAAAAAATTGAAAAAATTTGAGAAATTCCAAAATTGTCAAAAATCGCTAAAATCGATTATATTGACAATATTCATAATATTGACAATGTAGATGATAGCAACAATGTTGGTAATATCGATAAAATTGAAAAAATTGAAAAAATTTCAAAAATCGACAAAATTGATAATATTGATAATATTCACAATGTTGATGATAGCAACAATGTTGATAATATCGAAAAAATTGAAAAAATTGAAAAAATTTGAGAAATTCCAAAAATGTCAAAAATCGATAAAATTGATAATATTGATAATATTCACAATGTAGATGATAGCAACAATGTTGATAATATCGAAAAAATTGAAAAAATTGAAAAAATTTCAAAAATCGACAAAATTGATAATATTGATAATATTGATAATATTCACAATGTTGATGATAGCAACAATGTTGATAATATCGAAAAAATTGAAAAAATTGAAAAAATTGAAAACATTTCAAAAATTCTAAAAATTCAAAAAATCGATAAAATTGATAATATTGATATTATTGATAATATTCACAATGTTGATAATATCGAAAAAATTGAAAAAATTGAAAAAATTTGAGAAATTCCAAAAATTTCAAAAATCGATAACATCGATAATATTGTTAATATTGATAATATTCACAATGTTGATGATAGCAACAATGTTGATAATATCGATAAAATTGAAAAAATTGAAAAAATTGGAAAAATCGATAAAGTTGATAATATTGATAATATTGATAATGTTCACAATGTTGATGATAGCAACAATGTTGATAATATCGAAAAAATTGAAAAAATTGAAAAAATTTCTCAAATCGACAAAATTGATAATATTGATAATATTGATAATATTCACAATGTTGATGATAGCAACAATGTTGATAATATCGAAAAAATTGAAAAAATTGAAAAAATTTGAAAAATTCAAAAAATTCCAAAAATCGATAAAGTTGATAATATTGATAATATTGATAATATTCACAATGTTGACGATAGCAACAATGTTGATAATATCGAAAAAATTGAAAAAATTGAAAAAGTTTGAGAAATTCCAAATTTGTCAAAAATCGCTAAAATCGATTATATTGACAATATTCATAATATTGACAATGTAGATGATAGCAACAATGTTGATAATATCGATAAAATTGAAAAAATTCAAAAAATTTCTAAAATCGACAAAATTGATAATATTGATAATATTGATAATATTCACAATGTTGATGATAGCAACAATGTTAATAATATCGAAAAAATTGAAAAAATTGAAAAAATTTGAAAAATTCAAAAAATGGAAAAAATCGATAAAGTTGATAATATTGATAATATTGATAATATTCACAATGTTGATGATAGCAACAATGTTGATAATATCGAAAAAATTGAAAAAATTGAAAAAATTGAAAACATTTCAAAAATTCTAAAAATTCAAAAAATCGATAAAATTGATAATATTGATATTATTGATAATATTCACAATGTTGATAATATCGAAAAAATTGAAAAAATTGAAAAAATTTGAGAAATTCCAAAAATTTCAAAAATCGATAAAATTGATAATATTGATAATATTGATAATATTCACAATGTTGATGATAGCAACAATGTTGATAATATCGAAAAAATTGAAAAAATTGAATACATTTGAGAAAACAAAAAAACAAAAAAATCAAAAAACACCTTTAAACATTAAAACATAGATATTAATTAAAACACACCACCCAAATAATAACCACTACCCCCTCCAAAAAAATAACCCCCCACCCAATCCCACAAAATCCCACCCAAACATCCCCATTCCAACCACCCCACTTAAAACTAATCTAAAGATACATAGTATACATCCAAAATATGTCTATAACTGATTAGTTAAACACACCCACCTCTAGTAGGCGTGTATTCGATTCTGAGTCTGTTCTCTACTACTCCTCCCACTAGTGTTGTCGCGTTATGCAGTAACCCCCCCCCCTGTCGAACGGACTAATGTGTACCCCACGTGAGATATCGCCGCATCTCCTAACGTAGTGTGATAGAGTGCCTAAGCCCCTCGCGCTCCCTCGAACCCCACAACACTAATAGAACAGTAGTGCACCACCAGCCGCCATCCGCCACATAATTACCCACTCGTGATAAACAGAAGCCGATATCACAAAAGGTGATCTGTCTCATCAACATCTCTCGCAGTACCAGAATACTTTACCCTATGATGAGTATGCTAATATGCTCGTCCTCACAGGTGTAATCCAACACTCACCTCTATGTTTTGCTCTAATAGAGAATCTGATGTTGGAAATCAGTGCGATATATGCAATCTATCAGACGCACGTAGCATCGCGACATGTGACGTGTCGGTGTGCTAAAAGTATAGTCTATCTCTAACAGAAGATGCGAATTTATCTCGCATGCACGAACAGTCCACATACAAGTAAAAGTAATAGCTTATTATTCTTGTGCGTCAATTAAATATTGTCTGTAAATAATGACATCATCGAGAGTTCTGGATGCATGGACGTTCTGTATGATCTTACAGCGCTAAAGAAGTGCTCCTGTTAATATTATGCGAAACAGAGATACAAGACTATTCTCTTCGTCTGCCCCCACTCTTCGTGTATACTACATCATGACGTTCGTTCTCCTCCAAATGTGTCAGCGCCTCTCATGATTCTAATCTGAATGTGTACCCTGTGAGATAAAACTATGCCACTGATAGAACACGAAGTCTCGCGCATAGTCTGGAAAGTACTTGGGTGTGTGATTGTGATCACGTAGACTGTTCGTATCGATGGATGTGTTTCGCCACACATGTGTTGAGGAGTGATAGAATCTTGTCTCGATAGAGAAGACAGAGAGTTGAAGAAACTTTAGTCTAAAAAAGTTTTCAAGAGGAAATTCCAAAAAATTTCAAAAAATCGTTAGATAGTTTACGATGCGCGCGCTGTCAATGATCGTTCCTGGACTATCCGGTGTCAGTATAGAGTGGGTCTACTCGATGTTAGGCTCGACAGAGATGTGTGATCCGAGTGTACGGGACTAGTCTAGAACTGTTTGTGTATGTTCAGCTACTCAGATAGAAAATTGGGCGAGATACAGAATATGGTTGATGTAGAAGAAGAGTGTTTAGAAAGTGTGGCTATTGGTTGAGAAGACAGAGGAGTGTCCAAAAATTTCAGAAATCGTTAACATCGATAAATATTGATAATATTTGATTAATATCTCACAATCGTTGATCGCGATAGCCAACAATTGTTGATAATATCGAAGAAATTGAATAAAAACAAATTGAAAAAAGGTTTGAAAATTCCAAAAATTTGTCCAAAAAATCGCTAAAAATCGAATATATTGGACAATATTCATAATATTGACATATTGAGTGGAGAGTGATGAGCGACGAGGGTTGGGTACGGTGAAGATGTCGTGCTCGAAGGATAGTAATTGGAGAGGAGTGCTAGGTGGAGAAAAATTTCAAAAATCGATAACATTGATAATATTGATAATATTGATAATATTCCCAATGTAGATGATAGCAACAATGTTGATAATATCGAAAAAATTGAAAAAAAAATTGAAAAAATTTGAAAAATTCCAAAAAATTGGAAAAAAATGTAAAGATTGATAAAATTGATAATATTGATAATATTCACAATGTTGATGATAGCAACAATGTTGATAATATCGAAAAAATTGAAAAAAATTGAGAATAAAATTAGAAAAAAACATTTCAAAAATTCAAAAATTCAAAAAATCGATAAAATTGATAATATTGATTCATTGATAATATTCAACAATGTTGATAAATCGAAAAAAATTGAAAAAATTGAAAAATGTTATCGAGAAATATCCAAGAAATTGGTCAAGAATCGATAACACTCGGAAATCAAGCCCCTTATTACGGGAAAAAGTGCGACCCCTTCAACCAAATTAAAAAACAATCACCAAACCCACCCATAATAATAATTCAACACATAATTAACCCAAACTAAACCCCAATAACCAACACCAAATCAACACTCCAATATCCCCTCCCCCAATTACCCCCCAATCCATCACCCAATTCCACACACCCCCCCCCCCCCCTCAAACCCCAATCAACAAACATAACCACCAATAAAAATAAACCCCCAATACTCATCAATTCCCCCAACATAATCACCAACACAACTAACCAACAATCACACCCAATCAACCACAAATCTCACAACCCCCCCAAAACCCCCCCCCACCTCAACCAACCTCTACAAAAATAACACAATCAAAACAACACCCCCATAATAATACAGAACTCCCCCCCCATAATTCACCACACCCCCTCACCACCCCAATCCCACAATATACCAAACACCATACACACAATACACTACGATAATCCACCTATCAGTCACGAACTAAAGTCAGAACGCCTACTTCTGCCCGTCTCCGTAGTAGAGAAAGAACAAACTGATACAACTACGCAAACCCCCGCCCCGGTACATAAATCACCTCATCCCCTCCCTCCCCCCGTAGCGACCCCACCATCAATGTCCACACCCAATTACCCAAAGTCCCCTACGGACCCTGAGTGCCATGTGATGTGTGTCTATCCATGCCATCGCGCGCACCCCGTCTCTAACTCATGTAATGCGGTTACATACGACTCTCCTACTCTCGCAAAACAACTCCTGTATCCATCCGTGAACCCCGAAGATCAGAATGCTCACTACCACCATAATTACACACCCTCCCCACCCAATCCCCCAAAGATAACCCAAAAACCAACTGTAGACACCATAGATGAGCTCAATCAGCCGTGAACCTTCCTCCGCGCCCCCTGTCACGATAACACGCCAGAGGACAACACAGTATAAAAAAATATATCAGAAAGACCCCAAGCGATAAGATAATAATTATTCCAACCAATAATCAAAACACCTCAAACAAAAATTACACAACAACAAGGAGAACATAGAAAACGAAATTACAGAGGTTACCGCAGTGTCTCCATGTAATCAGAAAATACTGTAAGAGAGTAGCAGATGAGCCTAGACTGCTAGAAGTAGGATGTATCTAGATAGTTGGTCTCTTAAAATAGTAGAAAGTAGTTACCTATCAATTCACAACGCACTACTCTTCTGCTAAGCCGATAATACCATACCTACTGACGCTGTGACTCGAAGCACGATCGAACTCCTCGAAAGATCAAGAGTTCGTGTGTTAATAGAAAAGAGATTTGTGGTATGTTGGAAAAAAAGATAAGGTAAACATATGTGTGCACCACACAAAGATGGCCTCTACAAGGACGTCGCCACTACTGAGGAGCCTTTGCTCATGCACAAGTCGTCGCGAAATCTTCATGGGAAGTGACATGAGATTGACTAGCGCTTCTTGCATACGCGCTCCACTGGAATGCTCAGACGAACTCGAACTGCAAGGGGTAGAAAAAGTGAGAAAAATTTTGAGTAAATGTCCAACCAATGGCCCAAAAAAACTCGATAAGCTCGATAATAATGAATAATATATGATAATATTCACACTGTTTGACGATGGCAACAATGTTGATATAATATCGATAAAATTGGAAAAAAAATAAAAAAAAAGAAAATTAAAAAAATTGACAAAAAGTTTGAGAAAGAAAATGTCCAACATTCTTGGTCAAGAAATGCTGCTAAACATCCTAGAATATTGATTAATATTCATAAGTTGATATCAACAATTGAATTGAAAAATTGAAAATTGGCAAAATTCAAAATCGATAATGATAATATCGATAAATTATAAATGTATGTCACAATGTGATAATATCGAAAAAATTGAAAAAATTGAAAAAATTTGAGAAATTCCAAAAATTTCAAAAATCGATAACATCGATAATATTGATAATATTCATAATATTGACAATGTAGATGATAGCAACAATGTTGGTAATATCGATAAAATTGAAAAAATTCAAAAAATTTCAAAAATCGATAAAGTTGATAATATTGATAATATTGATAATATTCACAATGTTGATGATAGACACAATGTTGATAATATCGAAAAAATTGAAAAAATTGAAAAAAATGAAAACATTTCAAAAATTCTAAAAATTCAAAAAATCGATAAAATTGGTAATATTGATATTATTGATAATATTCACAATGTTGATAATATCGAAAAAATTTGAGAAATTCCAAAAATTTCAAAAATCGATAACATCGATAATATTGTTAATATTGATAATATTCACAATGTTGATGTTGGCAACAATGTTGATAATATCGATAAAATTGGAAAAATTGAAAAAATTGAAAAAATTTGAGAAATTCCAAAAATTTCAAAAATCGATAACATCGATAATATTGATAATATTCATAATATTCACAATGTTGACGATAGCAACAATGTTGATAATATCGAAAAAATTGAAAAAATTGAAAAAATTTGAAGAATTCAAAAAATGGAAAAAATCGATAAAGTTGATAATATTCATAATATTGATAATATTCACAATGTTGATGATAGCAACAATGTTGATAATATCGAAAAAATTGAAAAAATTGAAAAATTTGAAAAATTCAAAAAATGGAAAAAATCGATAAAGTTGATAATATTGATAATATTGATAATATTCACAATGTTGATGATAGCAACAATGTTGATAATATCGAAAAAATTGAAAAAATTGAAAAAATTGAAAACATTTCAAAAATTCTAAAAATTCAAAAAATCGATAAAATTGATAATATTGATATTATTGATAATATTCACAATGTTGATAATATCGAAAAAATTGAAAAAATTGAAAAAATTGGAGAAATTCCAAATTTGTCAAAAATCGCTAAAATCGATTATATTGACAATATTCATAATATTGACAATGCAGATGATAGCAACAATGTTGATAATATCGATAAAATTGAAAAAATTCAAAAAATTTCTAAAATCGACAAAATTGATAACATTGATAGCATTCACAATGTTGATGATAGCAACAATGTTGATAATATCGATAAAATTGAAAATATTCAAAAAGTTTCAAAAATCGACAAAATTGATAATATTGATAATATTGATAATATTCACAATGTTGATGATAGCAACAATGTTGATAATATCGAAAAAATTGAAAAAATTGAAAAAATTTGAAAAATTCAAAAAATGGAAAAAATCGATAAAGTTGATAATATTCATAATATTGATAATATTCACAATGTTGATGATAGCAACAATGTTGATAATATCGAAAAAATTGAAAAAATTGAAAATATTGAAAACATTTCAAAAATTCTAAAAATTCACAAAATCGATAAAATTGATAATATTGATATTATTGATAATATTCACAATGTTGATAATATCGAAAAAATTGAAAAAATTGAAAAAATTTGAGAAATTCCAAAAATTTCAAAAATCGATAAAGTTGATAATATTGTTAATATTCATAATATTCACAATGTTGATGTTGGCAACAATGTTGATAATATCGATAAAATTGGAAAAATTGAAAAAATTGAAAAAATTTGAGAAATTCCAAAAATTTCAAAAATCGATAACATCGATAATATTGATAATATTGATAATATTCACAATGTTGATGTTGGCAACAATGTTGATAATATCGATAAAATTGAAAAAATTGAAAAAATTTGAAAAATTCAAAAAATGGAAAAAATCGATAAAGTTGATAATATTGATAATATTGATAATATTCACAATGTTGATGATAGCAACAATGTTGATAATATCGAAAAAATTGAAAAAATTGAAAACATTTCAAAAATTCTAAAAATTCAAAAAATCGATAAAATTGATAATATTGATATTATTGATAATATTCACAATGTTGATAATATCGAAAAAATTGAAAAAATTGAAAAAATTTGAGAAATTCCAAAAATTTCAAAAATCGATAAAGTTGATAATATTGATAATATTGATAATATTCACAATGTTGATGATAGCAACAATGTTGATAATATCGAAAAAATTGAAAAAATTGAAAACATTTCAAAAATTCCAAAAATTCCAAAAATCGATAAAATTGATAATATTGATATCATTGATAATATTCACAATGTTGATAATATCGAAAAAATTGAAAAAATTGAAAAAATGTGAGAAATTCCAAAAATTTCAAGAATCGATAACATCGATAATATTGTTAATATTGATAATATTCACAATGTTGATGTTGGCAACAATGTTGATAATATCGATAAAATTGAAAAAATTGAAAAAATTGGAAAAATTGGAAAAATTGGAAAAATTGGAAAAATCGATAAAATTGATAATATTGATAATCTTGATAATGTTCACAATGTAGATGATAGCAACAATGTTGATAATATCGAAAAAATTGAAAAAATTGAAAAAATTTGAGAAATTCCAAAATTTTCAAAAATCGATAACATCGATAATATTGATAATATTGATAATATTCACAATGTTGATGATAGCAACAATGTTGATAATATCGAAAAAATTGAAAAAATTGAAAACATTTCAAAAATTCAAAAATTCAAAAAATCGATAACATCGATAATATTGTTAATATTGATAATATTCACAATGTTGATGTTGGCAACAATGTTGATAATATCGATAAAATTGGAAAAATTGAAAAAATTGAAAAAATTTGAGAAATTCCAAAAATTTCAAAAATCGATAACATCGATAATATTGATAATATTGATAATATTCACAATGTTGATGATAGCAACAATGTTGATAATATCGAAAAAATTGAAAAAATTGAAAAAGTTTGAGAAATTCCAAATTTGTCAAAAATCGCTAAAATCGATTATATTGACAATATTCATAATATTGACAATGTAGATGATAGCAACAATGTTGGTAATATCGATAAAATTGAAAAAATTCAAAAAATTTCAAAAATCGACAAAATTGATAATATTGATAATATTGATAATATTCACAATGTTGATGATAGCAACAATGTTAATAATATCGAAAAAATTGAAAAAATTGAAAAAATTTGAAAAATTCAAAAAATGGAAAAAATCGATAAAGTTGATAATATTGATAATATTGATAATATTCACAATGTTGATGATAGCAACAATGTTGATAATATCGAAAAAATTGAAAAAATTGAAAACATTTCAAAAATTCCAAAAATTCCAAAAATCGATAAAATTGATAATATTGATATCATTGATAATATTCACAATGTTGATAATATCGAAAAAATTGAAAAAATTGAAAAAATTTGAGAAATTCCAAAAATTTCAAAAATCGATAACATCGATAATATTGTTAATATTGATAATATTCACAATGTTGATGTTGGCAACAATGTTGATAATATCGATAAAATTGAAAAAATTGAAAAAATTTGAAAAATTCAAAAAATGGAAAAAATCGATAAAGTTGATAATATTGATAATATTGATAATATTCACAATGTTGATGATAGCAACAATGTTGATAATATCGAAAAAATTGAAAAAATTGAAAAAATTTGAAAAATTCAAAAAATTCAAAAAATCGATAAAATTGATAATATTGATATTATTGATAATATTCACAATGTTGATAATATCGAAAAAATTGAAAAAATTGAAAAAATTTGAGAAATTCCAAAAATTTCAAAAATCGATAACATCGATAATATTGTTAATATTGATAATATTCACAATGTTGATGTTGGCAACAATGTTGATAATATCGATAAAATTGAAAAAATTGAAAAAATTTGAAAAATTCAAAAAATGGAAAAAATCGATAAAGTTGATAATATTGATAATATTGATAATATTCACAATGTTGATGATAGCAACAATGTTGATAATATCGAAAAAATTGAAAAAATTGAAAAAATTTCAAAAATTCTAAAAATTCAAAAAATCGATAAAATTGATAATATTGATATTATTGATAATATTCACAATGTTGATAATATCGAAAAAATTGAAAAAATTGAAAAAATTTGAGAAATTCCAAAATTGTCAAAAATCGACAAAATTGATAATATTGATAATATTGATAATATTCACAATGTTGATGATAGCAACAATGTTGATAATATCGATAAAATTGAAAAAATTGAAAAAATTTCAAAAATCGACAAAATTGATAATATTGATAATATTGATAATATTCACAATGTTGATGATAGCAACAATGTTGATAATATCGAAAAAATTGAAAAAATTGAAAAAATTGAAAACATTTCAAAAATTCCAAAAATTCCAAAAATCGATAAAATTGATAATATTGATATCATTGATAATATTCACAATGTTGATAATATCGAAAAAATTGAAAAAATTGAAAAAATTTGAGAAATTCCAAAAATTTCAAAAATCGATAACATCGATAATATTGTTAATATTGATAATATTCACAATGTTGATGTTGGCAACAATGTTGATAATATCGATAAAATTGAAAAAATTGAAAAAATTGGAAAAATTGGAAAAATTGGAAAAATCGATAAAGTTGATAATATTGATAATATTGATAATGTTCACAATGTAGATGATAGCAACAATGTTGATAATATCGAAAAAATTGAAAAAATTGAAAAAATTTGAGAAATTCCAAAAATTTCAAAAATCGATAACATCGATAATATTGATAATATTGATAATATTCACAATGTTGATAATATCGAAAAAATTGAAAAAATTGAAAAAATTGAAAACATTTCAAAAATTCCAAAAATTCCAAAAATCGATAAAATTGATAATATTGATATCATTGATAATATTCACAATGTTGATAATATCGAAAAAATTGAAAAAATTGAAAAAATGTGAGAAATTCCAAAAATTTCAAAAATCGATAACATCGATAATATTGATAATATTGATAATATTCACAATGTTGATGATAGCAACAATGTTGATAATATCGAAAAAATTGAAAAAATTGAAAAAATTTGAAAAATTCAAAAAATGGAAAAAATCGATAAAGTTGATAATATTGATAATATTGATAATATTCACAATGTTGATGATAGCAACAATGTTGATAATATCGAAAAAATTGAAAAAATTGAAAAAATTGAAAACATTTCAAAAATTCAAAAAATTTTAAAAATCGATAAAATTGATAATATTGATAATATTGATAATATTCACAATGTTGATAATATCGAAAAAATTGAAAAAATTGAAAAAATTTGAGAAATTCCAAAAATTTCAAAAATCGATAACATCGATAATATTGTTAATATTGATAATATTCACAATGTTGATGATGGCAACAATGTTGATAATATCGATAAAATTGAAAAAATTGAAAAAATTGAAAAAATTTGAGAAATTCCAAAAATTTCAAAAATCGATAACATCGATAATATTGATAATATTGATAATATTCACAATGTTGATGATAGCAACAATGTTGATAATATCGAAAAAATTGAAAAAATTGAAAAAATTGAAAACATTTCAAAAATTCACAAAATCGATAAAATTGATAATATTGATAATATTCACAATGTTGATGATAGCAACAATGTTGATAATATCGAAAAAATTGAAAAAATTGAAAAAATTTGAAAAATTCCAAAAATTTCAAAAGTCGATAAAATTGATAATATTGACAATATTGATAATATTCACAATGTAGATGATAGCAACAATGTTGATAATATCGATAAAATTGAAAAAATTGAAAAAATTTCAAAAATCGACAAAATTGATAATATTGATAATATTGATAATATTCACAATGTTGATGATAGCAACAATGTTGATAATATCGAAAAAATTGAAAAAATTGCAAACATTTGAAAAATTCCAAAAATTGCAAAAATCGACAAAATTGATAATATTGATAATATTGATAATATTCCCAATGTAGATGATAGCAACAATGTTGATAATATCGAAAAAATCGAAGAAATTCAAAAAATTCGAAAAATTCAAAAAATTTAAAAAATCGATAAAATAGATAATATTCACAATGTTGATGATGTCAGCAATGTTGATAATATCGAAAAAATTGAAAAAATTGAAAAAATTTGAAAAATTCCAAAAATTCAAAAAATCGATAAAATTGATAATATTGATAATATTGATAATATTCACAATGTTGATAATATCTAAAAAATTGAAAAAATTGAAAAAATTTGAAAAATTCCAAAAATTTCAAAAATCGATAAAATCGATAATATTGATAATATTGATAATATTCACAATGTTGATGATAGCAACAATGTTGATAATATCGAAAAAATTGAAAAAATTGAAAAAATTTGAGAAATTCCAAAAATTTCAAAAATCGATAACATCGATAATATTGATAATATTGATAATATTCACAATGTTGATGATAGCAACAATGTTGATAATATCGATAAAATTGAAAAAATTGAAAAAATTTGAAAAATTCAAAAAATGTCAAAAATCGCTAAAATCGATAATATTGATAATATTGATAATATTGACAATGTAGATGATAGCAACAATGTTGATAATATCGAAAAAATTGAAAAAATTGAAAAAATTTGAAAAA
>JASVEB010000180.1:0-13530 GCA_036983795.1 Megachile lagopoda | reverse complement strand
CACAAGATCGTTTTCATATAAGTAGAGTTGAATTTTTCTGCCACCCTAAGGTTGCCACTTAAGTTTGTCTTTAAAACCAACCTGAGTGTACATAAAAAGGTATATAGTGCATCACAAATAGAATGCATTAATTAATTACAATATTTTTCTAATACACTATTCAGTTCCATTCGATATTTCCTTTAAGAAACTATTATTGTTAGTTATTTTTTTTTGTGTCGTTAGTTGAATAACGTTCTTAAGAAGTATGAGACATTCTGTGTCAAGACTTCTGTGACAGGGATAGTAGTTCGAGAGACTTGTGATTAAACGAAAAGCGTGCAGCATTATTTTGGTTAAAGTTCTCTTTTCTGTAGGACTTTCTTCTTTCCTTTTTTGCTTTGCGTATACGTAATTCTACAGTTGTTCGCATATACATACATATATGTATTCATATATCACCCATTGTTCTAATTGTTGTGTGGACTGGTAAAGTCAAATAAACACAGGACGATTAATACTAATCAAAACTATATTTTCTTAATGCGTTAATTCCATTGGTCGTGATCACTTACCGACAATTGATTGTGAGATCGTTCGACGCTTCGTTAAACAAAAGAAATGTGCGATGCGACATTGTTTGATAATACAAAGAATGGGGAGTGGAAATTTTGAATCTCATAATATTGATTTTGTTTGAAAGTTGTACAAACGCGATGATTTTGTAACACATATTATAATATTCCCCCTACTACCAATAAGAATGGACCAGAGCACTCTGTACTGAAGTAACACAATATCCTGGAAGTCCGATTTTTGTTACTTTATCACTTCTGTAAAGCGTAAAACGAAGAGTACGACGGTTTGCGGTTTTGGGCAAATTATCTCTACATAGCTCTCTGGAGTGGATGTGGCACTACGCACGTCACATAATTCAATTAATCGACTAAATATAAACGGCTAAGTTATTTACGTATTGGGAAAAATTTGAAACATATAGTACATAAAGTAAAATCATTATTGCGAAAAGCGGTGTACAGTAAATATTCGATATCTGCAAATCTCTCGAGTCTGAACTTTTGTTCATATCATATAGGTCCTACATTGATTGATGTTTTGCCGAACATAGAAAAGAACAGCGAGTGAAGGATACCGAACGTAAAGAAACAATATCATATCGGTGGGACAATCCCAATGTATGAATAAAACTTTTTTATTTTCGATTTTTTTCATATGAAACTTTTACTATTAGATTTTTTACATTTTTCTGATTAAAATGAGACTAAACACGACGTAATTCGGAACATATTTATTTGTAATTTCAAACGTTACGCTTACATTGAAGACTTTACTCGAATATGTTATTGCAAGTAAATATGAGCCGAATTATGTCGTGTTTGGTTTTATTTTAATCAGGAAAATGTCACGAATATGATGTAGAAAGTTGTATAAAAAATTAATTAAAAATAAAAAAGTTACATCGCATTAGAATTCTAAACAACTGAACATGCTCTTGATGTTTGCCGACCGCCACAATCGCAGCGTCTCTTCCTTTTTCACTCGCTACCCTCCTCTGCGTTCGAAACTTTTATCGTCAATTAAATCAGTAAATATAGTCCAAATTATATTGCGTTTAGTCTCATTTTTATTAGAAAAATGTCACAAAAATGTTGGTGAAAGTTTCATTTAAACAAAGCTAAAAATACGGAAGTTTTACATTTTCATTGGTAGTGTCTCACGGATATACACAAACGAGGTTCACATTATACTTCTCGGTGTCTAGAGGGGTCTTCCTCCCAGTGGAGGAGATAACTTTTTTGCACATATGATATAGGTGATTTTTGCAGATATCGAATGTTTACTTTATTCTGTTTATGTTCTGTAACCCATCGCTCATCGAGTGGTCACCACGCTGCATCAGCATGCCGGGCGTGATTTGTAGTATTTATTATAAGAATAACGATTTGTAATAAATAGTTTGTAATGATACTATCAATTAATTAACCGTCATCATTGTGGTGCAAGAATAAATATGTTAACATTAGATTTTTATTGGAAAAATCAAATAGTTTTTAAAATATTTTTTCGATATATGGACCGTTTATTTTGAAAGTGGTGTAAGTTCATTTTTATTTGTTTTAAGAAAATTAAAGGTTAGCATATATGTCAATGAAAAAATATAGGTTAATTATATCAAGTCTGGCAATTTTTTTATCGATTGACCAATATGTAATTTGATTATACAAATTTGTTTTAGGTGATTTAACTAAAGTAATATATTTACGGGCTCCAAGTGGACTTACACCACTTTCAAAATTAGTCAATCGAAAAAGTCGTTTAATTTCAATTTTGAAAAATCAAATATTATTCAAAATATATTTCATATTAATCCAATTTTATTTACAAATAATAACAAGATATAAAATAGAAGTAGTGTTTTTAATTTTAAACATTATCTATATTGTTAAAATTAACATAAAATATTGGTAGTATGTATTTACTTGTGCTCTGCATGTGGTAGTGTTTTGAAATATTCGTGATGCACAGGTGGTATATAGGGTAATAACTGCTCCATATCCTTATATTTTTCCTTTACAAAATCTTTATAAATTACGTATTATCTCATTTTTTTTTTTAAACTGAACTTACACCACTTTCAAAATAAACGGTCCATATTTTAGGATGTGCCGTAATGTTTTTTATTTCCTCAAATTGATTCTGAATATTCAGTGTATATATTCAGTGTATATTCAGTGTATACTCAGTGTATGTTCACACACATCAAATGGAATCTTAGCAATTTATAATCATCAATCTCATTTACAATATAATTGTAGAATGTAGGGGACAAATATAATTTCGATTGTTGGGAAATGAACCCGGAACCTCCAACATCGTAGCCGCCGACAGTACGCGCTTACCTGCATAAACTTTTTAAAATTCGGACATGTTATACTCATAATAAAGTAATTATGTTACACCAAATTTATATTATAACAGAAAATAATATACTGTAGACTATTTCGGGTAAAGAGATGGGAAAAATTAACTATAGGCCGACAACAATTGAAATACCGGATACGGAGGAAGTTTAATGTTTTCGATTCCAATTTTCAGTGAGGACTCCCTCGCATCTTCCCGTACATGGTTTTTTATAACCTTCTCGGGACTCCGAGAAGGGAGGAAACACGGGGTGGGGAAAGTGTGACGTCCTACAGAATTGGAAAATCCCACTTTCCCCTGCAGCGGTCATCCGGCCCAAAATCGTTGACCGGTGACCCATCCGTCCCTCGATTTACAAGTTACCGTAGCAGTAATAAACCTAAGGATCGCCTCGACTTTTAAAATTACACGTACCGAAAAAAAGAAATATTACTACGCCAACCCTGGGCTCAATGTGCCTACCAAATGTTAAACCGGACAAGTAACGGTTCCTTGGACTTTATTACTGCTATGTCAAAGCTTCAATATTCCAAAACATCCTAAGAATCTAACATTATGTCTACAATACAATATTTTTGGAAGCAGCTATTATTATATTCCTTTTTCGGAATCACCTGTAAAAACGTAGTTGAAGCTCTTTGTATGTCCTGAATTATGACGTAACGGTTTACTTTCATTGCCAATTTTATTTTCGGGAATAGCTAAAGATTACACGGAGCTAAACCGGGGGAGGGGAGGTTAATATCTGATGAATCTTCTTTTTCATTATTATTGTCACTACAGTTTGGTGAATATTCGTTGATGTGCTCTTGATTATTGTTAAGAAATGATGTTGAAACTGATGATTGATCATTATTATTTACAATTCGACATTTTTTTATACATTCATCCAATGGTCCAAAATCAGTCACACTACTGCTTGACGATTCTAGCAAGAAATAATCTCTTTCCATTTTTTTGTGCTAATCATCTCTTATGACTCAAAGAAATGTCACGGTTACTTATTTTTTTTATCTATAATACATAAAATTATTTATTATATAACCTGGATGCTAAGGTTAAGGTGGAAATAATTCGACAAGATGTATGGTTAAAAAGAACTTTACTTGAATAATGCTAGTACAACAGACGCGTGCCCTTTTCGCGGTAGCGCGCGAACACGTTAACAACGCAATCAGCAAAACGAAGTTTGTCGCTACAGGAGTGCAACGCGGTGGTGGTACAACCATGAATAAACAAATAGATATGTAGAGGCTTGCAATAGACAATAGTAATATAGACTAATACTAGAAAAATAACATAATCATAATCAAATACATATTAATATTGTATAATTACAACCGTATGGAAATTTTGATCATTACAATAAAATATAAAAAATTTACCCTGTGACTCACTAAATTTTTTTTTCACATACAGTGGGTCAAAAAAGTATTGGCACACCCAGTTTTCTTCGAATATCTTTAAATTACAAAGTAATCTATTAATATTAACTATGTTTATTAATGCATTTTGATACACATGAATTGTATGTTCTCTGAAAATTCTCGGTTATTTGTTATAAGGAAGTAAAGTGAAGGAAACAAAAAATCCACAGTCAAAAAAGTATTGGCACACGTGTGATATTATTGAGGAAAGCAGAATAATAAACAATATTAACAATATTGAACACACCTAATATTTGGTGTGCATACCTTTAGCCTTAATTACGGCTTGTAATCGATTAGGCATCGATTCGACAAGTTTTTGTGTAATTTCCGGTGAAATGTTAGGCCACACTTCTAAAAGTGTCGCTTTTAGGTCATTTTTATTCTTTAATTTCTTTTTTCGGATTTTTAAGTCTATAATATGCCAGAGATTTTCTATCGGATTAATATCCGGTGACTGAGGTGGCGTAGGGAGTTGTTTTGGTACATTATACAATAACCATTCTCTAGTTTTCCTTGCCTACAAACCAAATTTCCTACTCCATGGTATGACATGCAGACCCACACCATGACGTGACCACCACCGTGTTTTACTGTCGGAATAATATTCTTTTGATTTAATTCGGTGTTCGATTTTCTCCATACAAATCTTTTTCCATCAGAGCCGAAAAGGTTAAATTTGCTCTCATCCGAGAAAATTACCGTCTTCCAAAATTCCATTGTCTTATTTATATATACTTTTGCGAAGCCGAAGCGTTTCTCTCTATTCTTCTCATTAATGAACGGTTTTTTTCTCGCTGCTCTACCATATATTTCTGCAGAATGTAAAACATTTTGGACTGTTTGGGCACTGACTTCTTTTCCCGAATATGTTGCGATGTCAACAGCTAAATTTTTCGCACTTACAAATGGATTTTTTATTGCTTCTATGATAATGTCTCTTCGTTCTCTAGTTGTAAGTACTTGCGGACGCCCCGATCGAGGTTTGTTTTCGACGCTACCAGTTTCCTTAAATTTTTTTATTACATTTCTCACTGTCGAGAAACTCAAATTTAATGAATTACCAATTTTTCGGTAACTTTCACCACGTTTATACAATGAAATAATTTCATTTCGCACGCACAAGGATAACTCGCTCTTCTTCGTACACATGATTGTTGTTCAAAGTGTAAACACAAATTGACTGTGTTAATTGAGGAAAGCAATTCATGACAGTATTTTGTTTACGTTCCTAGAACCGCATTTGTCGCGTAAGTAAGCCAGTAACTCTTATCCTTATAGTAAAACCGTACGTGTGCCAATACTTCTTTGACTATAGAATTTTCGTTTTCTTCACTTTACTTCTTTATAAGAAATAACCGAGAATTTTTAGTAAACATACAATTCATGTGTATCAAAAGGCACTGATAAACATAGTTAATATTAATAGATTACTGATATTATTTTCGCATGATTCGCGCACGTGGCGAGTACGTTGCGAGGACGATTTCGACTGAAGGCATTGCCGAACACAAACAAAAGCAACCGCCCACCGGCGTCGAACTTCACATCGGTAATGACGTATATCATCGATTCTCTATCAATTACTTTGTAGTTTAAAGATATTCGAAGAAAACTGAGTGTGCCAATACTTTTTTGACCCACTGTATACAATATAATTAACACTTATAATATTTAATGAATCACCGTAATTACAGAAACGTGCTCAACTTTCCGTTAGTGATTTTCTAATAGCGCTATTACAGTGGAGGACGAAAATACTCGTACACTTGGAATATAGAAATAAAAACAACAATATTATCTATATTATTAAGTATATTTAATTATATATAGCTGTATATTATACACAACACTTGAAATTCACGCGACCGTAAGAAGTATTCGTACACTTAATTATTGTAAGTATTACATTTGTTTTAACGGAAATTTGATAAATTAATACTTTGTAGGATAAGACTTCCGACAGATTCACGTAATCTAAACTTTTAGCGAAGTCAGGTTCTATATCACCCCATTCTGTTTTTAATATTTCTTTTAAATGTTTCTTAACTGCTGTGTGCGGTCAGGCGTTGTCATGATGCAGTAAAACTCCTTTCTTATTCACCAATGATGGTTTTTTTTGGCATAAGGCTGCGTGCAATCGATCAAGCTGTTGACTGTACACATCGGCTGTTACTATTTGATTACGATTTAAAAACTCAAAATGAATTACACATCTGATATCCCACCATACGCTTAATAAAATTTTCTAAGGATGAAGATCCGATTTAGGACATGGTATTGGGTTCTGACCCGAGGACAACTACTGCCTTTTAAGTTTTGATTTCTCATATAAAACCCATTTTTCATCGCTCGTAACAATTCGATCAAGAAATGAATAAGAGGTTTGCCGCTTTCGTAATGAAGTACAAATGTTCATTCGCTGCATACGGTTCATTTCCGATAATTCGGGCGGAACTCATTTCCCAAGCTTTGATATCTTTCCAATTTGATGTAAATGTGTATGTACAGTACTACTGCTACTGTTCATTCTTTCAGCTATTTCTTCAACTGTTAAGCAAGGTTTTGCTTCAACTAAGGCTGTTAAATTTTGGACGTCAAACGTTGCTGGTCGACTGGACCGTGATTGATCGGAAAGGTCAAAAATCCCATTCCTAAATTTGGAGAACCTCCTTTGACATTTTCTTACACGTAAAGCACCTGTGCCATACACGTCACAAATGTTCTTAACTGCATTTTTTACTGAACTGCCTTTTCTAAATTCGTACAGCATGCAATGTCGAAGATGAATTTCGTTAACACTCATCGTTTCCATTCTTTATATCGAAAATATCGTTCTGAATATTTCGGATGCACGTTTTAGACTGAAGAAAGGATACCTTTTGAAAGATCCAGAGAGAAGTTTTCATAAACATTTCGTCCAAACAAGATGCGGACATTTATATAAACTGCGATAAAAGGCGACACGACTTATGGGATGACCTGATGTAACAATCACTGACGCACTATATAAGCTGTATATTTCGGATCACAGTCTTGCTGAAAGTAAAATGTTCGCCCAATACCTAATGTGGGATTGGAATGAATCAAAAGAAGGTTTGAAATAAATTTGATTTAAAATTAACTTAATTATGGCTCTTTCTTGCTAGTTTACAACACTTGCTCTGTTCTCGCGAACTTGCAATATATTCGCTCTCTTTTCTCGCTAACTCGCAATTCTCACAAAAGACTGTCCTTTCCTCATACATTCTTCGTAAATATACCAATCACTCACTCACATTCTCACATACACAGATTTTGGAGTTATCGCTCCTAATATTTTGCTCTCACTCTTATTTTCATTCGCACTCTTTTTCATTCGCTCTCTCGATCATTCACCTGTCGTTTGTTTATGCCTTCGGTGATCGACAGCTGATTGGTGGCCCTAACAACAGCTAGTGTTGGCATTTCTTATTTCGTTTCTTTATTTGCTCCCAACTGTCGCGTCGTTCGAACTTTAACGGCTTGACTTCCTACACTGATTTATCTGCACTCTTTTGTCAATTTTCTTTTAAAATATTTAAATATAAATATTGAATATTAAATATAAATATTTACATAATATACACTCCTGGACAAAAAGATAGCACGCGTGTGCTATCTTTAATTTCTCGTGTTAAAATTATGCTAGCGTGGAAATTTTAAGATATATGGAAAACGTAACTTTCGCGAATATGTAAACGGAACATAGACTGACTTTACTTCAATAAGTCCTCAGAGTTGGGAGGGAAACACATAATCTGACACAGACAAAATGATAGCACGCTTGAAAAATAAAGAAATATATTTCATATAACACAACTATATGTTTAATGAAACAAAAGTATATGTATTTCTTATAACAATATATGTACCAAACTATATTTTTTCAATAATGTGTGGAACCTCCTTTGTTTTCTATCACTTCCTCCATCCTTTTAGGTAAAGATTTGTATAGTTTTTTAACTGTCGCCTGAGCTAAATTTTTCCATTCACTTGTAATGCAAGTTAATTTAGAATCATCTAAAGAAGTTTTATAGAACATCTTATAAGGTTCATTTTTTAAGAATCTGATCCATTGAATTTGCAGCCAAGGGACAGATTCGCTTGCGGTATTTTTTACTCTTCTTATCGTTGACTCTTCTAATGATTTCGTTGAAATAAAATTCGGCTGCGACATTCGTTTTTCCGAAAATGTATTTCCTCTTCTACATTTTTCTATCAATTCATAATAATGCTCAGGGTTGTATAAGTAATTTGCTTTTTTTATTTTCATTTCTAGCAACCCAAAATCACGGTCATTCGGTAGAAAAGGATGACCAGATACCAAAAATTTGTGGTCTATTGTTTCAATATTGTTATTTGATGACTGAGCAATTTTCATCCATGTTAATATTACTTTAATGTACGATTTTGGCCTGAACAAGCATTACTGTAAGCTATTACGTGTTTTTGAGTAGTTATATCCTCCATATGCATTAAAATGCATGATGCTACTTCCTGTGCACCTCTTGTTCATATAATTTTTTTAAATTTTGACTTACAAGGGAAGGCACGGAAGTGTCTCCCTCCGATTTCGATGAAACTTCGTACGTTTGTTAAGCAGGCAAAAATAAGGGACACGTATTTTTTTTTATCGGCTGAGACGCGGATTTAAGGGGTGAAACGACCCCTTAAAGTTTCGACCCGTTTAGGCTATCTCGAAAACCATAGGAGATACATTAAACCTTCTAATAGGAAAGTTGTATGGTTTTTTACGTATAATAACAGGATGTTAACAAATTTGGCAAAATATAATTTATTTATAACAAAAAAATTGTTCATAACCTTATTTTACAATTTATTCAAATTTGCATAATAACAAAAAGTGAAGAGAATTTTATTACAAATCCATTGGTATATCTATATACGATATTGCCTCCTACAATTCCTCAGATTTGTTAGACCACTTTCTTAATTATGGGCACATATAGTAATTTTATTTCGATGTTTTCGATCGGAGATCCAATTTAACATAAATACGTATGACATTTGATCTGTACCTAACCATTGTTTATCGCGCGAATTTTATGGTGCGTTCGGTAATTTTTACGTTCGCGGTCGATAATACCATAAAAATGTTAGATTAGAAATTTTCTTCTTTACTAACATCTAGATTTTTTCGTGTTGCGGTTGTGCCATGTAAACATTATTTGATTCCGAAAAGATTAGTGAATTTAAACAAGCGACTAGAACGTAAAAAAAATATACTATATTTAATTACATGTTCGAAATGCATTCCGTCTTCCACTACGTAATATTCTGCGTTTTTCCAACAGTTTGAATATGTTGCTGCAACAATTAGACTTGCTGGTTCTACAGCTCTACATGCTGCGATGATTCTTTCTTGCAATTCTTTAGTATTTTTAATTGCTGATTGATATACAACGGATTGTATATATCCTTATAAAAAAAATCATGCGGAGATAAGTCTGGTGAACGAACTGGCAATCATATTGGTCTATAGGTGCTGATAATGGGATCTTGAAATGTAGTATTAAGATAATTTGTAACTTCTTGTGAATTATGTGCTAGGCAACCATCTTGTTGATAGTACATTTCTCTTTTTATGTTATTGGGAATATTCTCCATTAGTTCCAAAAGTTTTTTACGCAAAAAGTGCAAATATCTTTGTGATGTTAAATTCTCTTTGTAAAAATATGGCCCAATTAAACGGTCGTTTAAAATACCACACCTTACATTAATTTCTTTGAATGAAAAGAAGGAAGATATAAGGATAATAATGACGGAAAAATGGCAAAAAATTATTGAAATAAATTGTATTTGAATACTTAGATATTTTTGTCTGATAGTTACGCTCCCGAATGTTAAATGGGTTTTCTACTGCCTAAGTGTACTGATTGTGTTGGTTAAAAATACCATTGTTTGTAAATTTAGATTCATCCGTCCACATCGCCGATTTGTTATCATGTGTACCAGCTGCCATTATAAAATACACTGTTACGTCGCAACGATGGTGCAGGTAAAATAAACTTCCCCAAACACTATTGGAAACAAATTACTAATTTATTTAAGGTCCGCGATCTCGCACAGACAACTAACTAACAATAAGATGACCGCGAATTACAATGATAAGCCGAACGTGATATCTTGATCGAGTGCTCTCGCGGTCAGATTAGCGGTCGTATATATGACTTAAACTGGACATAAACATTTCAATTTTCATTCGATCTTCTGGGTCGTTTGCATGATTCTACAAGGGATGGTATATCCACAGACAATTCAGAAGAATTAGTCCGCATCAACGAGAATAATGATGTATCGCTTAAACATGAATGTTTTTCTGTTTTTATATTTTTCATTTTAGAGAATGAGCATTCGCATAAATATGTGGACCCAGACATAGACAAAATACGAAGCCCAAAATTTCGGAGTAGTGGATAACACGAAGTATCTAAAATTTTTAAAAACTCAGCTCCTTTTTCTAGCCGTGCTTTTAAAGAAATATCATTTTGCAAATTACAAAGTTTTGTCTGAAATTCTAAACTTTGTTTCTCGATTGGAACAGTGATAGTATTTTCAAAAAGAATTAAGTCGTTTCTGAGCGCTTCGAAGTCATTGAAACGAGTATCAAATTGACTTATTAAAAAATCTATTATATTTAAATGCCTTTTAAAGTTGCAATTTATGCCGTATTCTTCAAAGAGAATCTGGCAAGACGGAAAAAAGTTAAGTATGTAACTTTCTAACTGGCATGTAAATAATTGTAATTTTCTGTGAAAAGAATCGATATGACTAACTAATTAAGAAATAACTTGGTTGGTCTTTTGCAGCTTTAAATTTAAAATATTTAAATGGTTTGTCATGTCTATTATGAGCGCCAAGCTCGCAAAGCGAGTCTACATCCTCGAAAAAAAATTTTAGTTCTTCATATTTTTCGGCAAAATTTTCTTGCAAGAAAAGAAAAATTTCTTTTCTTATTGTAAAGAATTTTTTCAAACATTTTCGTGCACTAAGTCACCGAACTTCACAATATAGGGTATTGTGTATCTTGTCTTATGTTTATGGAGAAATTGCTGAAACTTTCTATGACTGACAAATTTTTGACCACCTTTAATAATATTAATAATTTTGATTATAGTTTACATTGCTGTTGATAGTTTCACAACTTTCCCACATAACGCTTTTTGATGAATTACGCAATGAATGACAGGGAACTTAAAATCTCGCTGCTTTATTTGACCGAACAATCCATTCTTTTTGCCAATCATTGCTTGCGCGCTATTGATAACGATAACTGAACATTTATTAAAATTGGTATCAAACTTCTTTAAACTTTGTTCTACGGCTTTGAAATTATCAACGCCTGTTGCTCTTGAATGCAACGGAACGAAATCTAAAAGCTCCTGAACATGTGAAAAATCGTTTTGCACGATTCGAGTAAAAATACTCATATCGACCTTGTCCTTGCTATGGCTGCAAATTTCCCGTTTCTTGATAACAAGACCAAATGCGAGAAATTGCTGATTGGTGGTTTATACCAAGTCGTCTTGCAGTGTAGGATTGAGAGAAACCTTCTCTCATAAGCGCAATAATTTGCGCACGCTGTAGTACAATTAATACTTTTAGCTTGGAAACTAGACCTAATTGCATAAATTGAATAAACCGTATCGTTAGATAATTGTTTATTTTTCTTATTTTTAACTTCCGCAAGAACTAAAACTATTTGTTCGGCTTAAGCATTTGTGTGGGGTAAAGAAAGAACTATCTCAACTAATGATTTTCAATTTGGAAACATCTTTTCCCCATTGAAATTTGTAAGATCCAAAATATTTTTCCACATTTTATCCAAATTTAAAATAGCTAATTCATTTTTATAGTCATCATCAAAAGGGAAAGGTAAATTTCGCCATTCGAAAGCTAATTCTGTTAAATCGAAGGAATGATTTACGCGTTTGGCGATGAAAGTTAAATCTTGAATTTTTTGCCTACTTTTATCATATAAAGCCATTTTAGGATCTAAACTATGTAATTGTTGGAAAAAAGGATCTTGTAAAGGTAGACGTACATGCATCTTTTGAACTGCAGTGATATAAAAGTTTAAACAGTTCAATCGAACTTGTTGGGCACATCCTACATGTAGTGACTCTAAAAAACTCTCACATTGCGGTCCTGTACAAACATTTTCTAAATATCGGATGGCGTCTAGACATAGTCTAGACGCTCGCTTGGCGATTTTGAGTCCGTTGATCACGTATTACATATTGTATTACAATTTGAGTCTTTCGGTTTATCGATCGTTATAAACAATGAAGAGCTGATTCAGAGTTAGCGTTCCGTGAGAAGGTAAGATATGCTGACGCGGTATTATTATCCGCGTGGACTTGATATATGACTGTCATTCGCAACGAACTTGGGTTTTATTCCAAAGTTAACAATTATTAATAATAATAGAGTGCATAATTGCAAGATATATATGTATGTGTATATGTATGCGTATATATATTGAAGTGGTTGCGTGGATAAAAAACGCGATATTCGCTTAAACTAATTTATTAAATACTTAAACTATCCTTAAACACTAGAAATTATAAACTACAAACTATCAAACTAAATTATGTACAACGGTTTTCAGACGCGAGTTGTTGGGAAGCTTCGGTGTTTCCGGAGTGCGGACTGGATATCGACTGACTGTCTTGACCTGGGAGCCGGCCGATTTTTATAGTCATTTGTTTTCGTGAATGTTCTCGCTTGCGAATGTTCTTGCTCGCGCTGCGTCGCGAATGTTCGCGCGCGTCTTGCTTTTACAGGTGGCGGTCCGCCACAATATATATATTTATATATGTATTGTTGATACCAGACGTTTAATAGCAGGAATATAGTTTAAATAATCATTAATTAATAATGTTTAAAGTCGGTCGGTACGTGTCGAAGGTAGATACGTTATTGACCGATGGTAACTTGCTCAAGAACATGTCGGTATCACTGTATGTAAGTTACCGACTGATGGTAGGTTACTGACTGATGGTAACCACCATGGTAAGTGAATTTATGTTCGCTAATGTTACCGGCCTTTCGAAATTTACGATAGAAATGTCTCGATCGATAATTACAAGACTGTATAATCTGTTGTGTGATGCCTGCTAGTAACGTGTGGTTTACA
>JASVEB010000179.1:0-13591 GCA_036983795.1 Megachile lagopoda | reverse complement strand
ACAATGTTGATTACATCGAAAAAATTGAAAAAATTGAAAAAATTCGGAAAATTCCAAAAATCGATAAAAATGATAATATTGATAATATTGATAACATTCACAATGTAGATGATAGCAACAATGTTGATAATATCGAGAAAATTGAAAAAATTCAAAAAATTCGAAAAATTCAAAAAATTTCAAAAGTCGATAAAATTGATAATATTGATAATATTGATAATATTCCCAATGTAGATGATAGCAACAATGTTGATAATATCGAAAAAATTGAAAAAATTCGAAAAATTCAAAAAATTCAAAAAATTTCAAAAATCGACAAAATTGATAATATTGATAATATTGATAATATTCACAATGTAGATGATAGCAACAATGTTGATTATATCGATAAAATTGAAAAAATTGAAAAAATTGAAAAATTCAAAAAATTCCAAAAATCGATAAAAATGATAATATTGATAATATTGATAATATTCCCAATGTAGATGATAGCAACAATGTTGATAATATCGAAAAAATTGAAAAAATTGAAAAAATTCGAAAATTCAAAAAATTCGAAAAATTCAAAAAATGTCAAAAGTCGATAAAATTGATAATATTGATAATATTGATAATATTCTCAATGTAGATGATAGCAACAATGTTGATAATATCGAAAAAATTGAAAAAATTGAAAAAATTCGAAAAATTCAAAAAATTTCAAAAATCGATAAAACCGATAATATTGATAATATTGATAATATTCCCAATGTAGATGATAGCAACAATGTTGATTATATCGAAAAAATTGAAAAAATTGAAAAAATTCGAAAAATTCAAAAAATTTCAAAAATCGACAAAATTGATAATATTGATAATATTGATAATATTCACAATGTAGATGATAGCAACAATGTTGATAATATCGAAAAAATTGAAAAAATTGAAAAAATTGAAAAATTTGAAAAATTCAAAAAATTGATAAAACTGATAATATTGATAATATTCACAATGTAGATGATAGCAACAATGTTGATTATATCGATAAAATTGAAAAAAATGAAAAAATTCGAAAAATTCCAAAAATTCGAAAGATTGAAAAAATTGATAATATTGATATTATTCATAATGTAGATGATAGCAACAATGTTGATAATATCGAAAAAATTGAAAAAATTGAAAAAATTTGAAATATTCAAAAAATTTCAAAAGTCGATAAAATTGATAATATTGATAATATTGATAATATTCACAATGTAGATGATAGCAACAATGTTGATAATATCGAAAAAATTGAAAAAATTCGGAAAATTCAAAAAATTCGAAAAATTCAAAAAATTTCAAAAGTCGATAAAATTGATAATATTGATAATATTGATAATATTCACAATGTAGATGATAGCAACAATGTTGATACTTCCGAAAAAATTCAAAAAATTCGAAAAATTCGAAAAATTCAAAAAATTTCAAAAATCGACAAAATTGATAATATTGATAATATTGATAATATTCACAATGTAGATGATAGCAACAATGTTGATTATATCGATAAAATTGAAAAAATTGAAAAAATTGAAAAATTCGAAAAATTCAAAAAATGTCCAAAATCGACAAAATTGATAATATTGATAATATTGATAATATTCACAATGTAGATGATAGCAACAATGTTGATAATATCGAAAAAATTGAAAAAATTGAAAAAATTCAAAAAATTCGAAAAATTCAAAAAATTTCAAAAGTCGATAAAATTGATAATATTGATAATATTGATAATATTGACAATGTAGATGATAGCAACAATGTTGATTATATCGATAAAATTGAAAAAATTGAAAAAATTGAAAAAATTGAAAAAATTCAAAAAATTTCAAAAGTCGATAAAATTGATAATATTGATAATATTGATATTATTCACAATGTAGATGATAGCAACAATGTTGATAATATCGAAAAAATTGAAAAAATTGAAAAAATTCGAACAATTCAAAAAATTTCTAAAGCCGATAAAATTGATAATATTGATAATATTGATAATATTCACAATGTAGATGATAGCAACAATGTTGATAATATCGAAAAAATTGAAAAAATTGAAAAAATTCGAAAAATTCAAAAAATTTCAAAAGTCGATAAAATTGATAATATTGATTATATTGATAATATTCCCAATGTAGATGATAGCAACAATGTTGACAATATCGAAAAAATTGAAAAAATTGAAAAAATTCGAAAAATTCAAAAAATTTCAAAATCGAAAAATTGATAATATTGATAATATTGATAATATTCACAATGTAGATGATAGCAACAATGTTTATTATATCGATAAAATCAAAAAAATTGAAAAAATTGAAAAAATTCGAAAAATTCAAAAAATTTCAAAAGTCGATAAAATTGATAAAATTGATAATATTGATAATATTCACAATGTAGATGATAGCAACAATGTTGATATATCGAAAAAATTGAAAAAATTGAAAAAATTCGAAAAATTCAAAAAATTTCAAAACTCGATAAAACTGATAGTATTGATAATATTGATAATATTCTGAATGTATATGATAGCAACAATGTTGATAATATCGAAAAAATTGCAGAAATTGAAAAAATTCGAAAAATTCAAAAAATTTCAAAAGTCGATAAAATTGATAATATTGATAATATTGATAATATTAACAATGTATATGATAGAAACAATGTTGATAATATCGAGAAAAATTGAAGAAATTGACAAAATTCGAAAAATTCAAAAAATTTCAAAAGTCGATAAAATTGATAATATTGATAATATTGATAATATTCACAATGTAGATGATAGCAACAATGTTGATATATCGAAAAATTGAAAAATTGAAAAAATTGAAAAAATTCGAAAAATTCAAAAAATTTCAAAAGTCGATAAAATTGATAATATTGATAATATTGATAATATTGGCAATGTAGATGATAGCAACAATGTTGATAATATCAAAAAATTGGAAAAATTCAAAAAATTCGAAAAATTCAAAAAATTTCAAAAGTCGATAAAATTGATAATATTGATAATATTGATACTATTCACAATGTAGATGATAGCAACAATGTTGATAAAAACGAAAAAATTGAAAAAATTGAAAAAATTCAAAAAATTTCAAATTCGATAAAATTGATAAAATTGATAATATTGATAATATTCACAATGTAGATGATAGCAACAATGTTGATAATATCGAAAAAATTGAAAAAATTGAAAAAATTGAAAAAATTCGAAAAATTCAAAAAATTTCAAAAGTCGATAAAATTGATAATATTGATAATATTGATAATATTCACAATGTAGATGATAGCAACAATGTTGATAATATCGAAAAAATTGAAAAAATTGAAAAAATTTGAAAAATTCCAGCAATTTCAAAAATCGACAAATTTGATAATATTGATAATATTCAGAATGTAGATGATAGCAACAATGTTGATAATACCGAAAAAATTGAAAAAATTGAAAAAATTCGAAAAATTCAAAAAATTTCAAAAGTCGATAAAATTGATAATATTGATAATATTGATAATATTCACAATGTAGATGATAGCAACAATGTTGATAATATCGATAAAATTGAAAAAATTGAAAAAATTCGAAAAATTCAAAAAATTTCAAAAATCGACAAAATTGATAATATTGATAATATTGATAATATTCACAATGTAGATGATAGCAACAATGTTGATTATATCGAAAAAATTGAAAAAATTGAAATATTAGGAAAATTCAAGAAATTCGAAAAATTCAAAGAATTTCAAAAGTAGATAAAACTGATAATATTGATAATATTATATTCACAATGTAGATGATAGCAACAATGTTGATAATATCGATAAAATTGAAAAAATTCGAAAAATTCGAAAAATTCAAAAAATTTCAAAAGTCGATAAAATTGATAATATTGATAATATTGATAATATTCCCAATGTAGATGATAGCAACAATGTTGATTATATCGAAAAAATTGAAAAAATTGAAAAAATTCGAAAAATTCAAAAAATTTCAAAAGTCGATAAAATTGATAAAATTGATGATATTGATAATATTGACAATGTAGATGATAGCAACAATGTTGATAATATCGAAAAAATTGAAAAAATTGAAAAAATTCGAAAAATTCAAAAAATTTCAAAATCGATAAAATTGATAATATTGATAATATTGATAATATTCACAATGTAGATGATAGCAACAATGTTGATATATCGATAAAATTGAAAAAATTGAAAAAATATGAAAAATTCGAAAAATTCAAAAAATTTCAAAAGTCGACAAAATTGATAATATTGATAATATTGATAATATTCCCAATGTAGATGATAGCAACAATGTTGATAATATCGAAAAAATTGAAAAAATTCAAAAAATTCAAAAAATTCAAAAAATTTCAAAAGTCGATAAAATTGATAAAATTGATAATATTGATAATATTGACAATGTAGATGATAGCAACAATGTTGATAATATCGAAAAAATTGAAAAAATTCAAAAAATTCAAAAAATTCGAAAAATTTCAAAAATCGACAAAATTGATAATATTGATAATATTGATAATATTCACAATGTAGATGATAGCAACAATGTTGATAATATCGATAAAATTGAAAAATTTGAAAAAATTTGAAAAATTCAAAAAATTTCAAAAATCGATAAAATTTATAATATTGATAATATTGATAATATTCACAATGTAGATGATAGCAACAATGTTGATAATATCGAAAAAATTGAAAAAATTGAAAAAATTCGAAAAATTCAAAAAATTTCAAAAGTCGATAAAATTGATAATATTGATAATATTGATAATATTCACAATGTAGATGATAGCAACAATGTTGATAATATCGAAAAAATTGAAAAAATTGAAAAAATTCGAAAAATTCAAAAAATTTCAAAAGTCGATAAAATTGATAAAATTGATAATATTGATAATATTAACAATGTAGATGATAGCAACAATGTTGATAATATCGAAAAAATTGAAAAAATTGAAAAAATTCGAAAAATTCAAAAAATTTCAAAAATCGACAAAATTGATAATATTGATAATATTGATAATATTCACAATGTAGATGATAGCAACAATATTGATTATATCGATGAAATTGAAGAAATTGAAAAAATTCGAAAAATTCAAAAAATTGATAAAGATGATAATATTGATAATATTGATAATATTCACAATGTTGATGATAGCAACAATGTTGATTATACCGAAAAAATTGAAAAAATTGAAAAAATTCGAAAATTCAAAAAATTTCAAAAGTCGATAAAATTGATTATATTGATAATATTGATAATATTCACAATGTAGATGATAGGAACAATGTTCATAATATCGGAAAAATGGAAAAAATTGAAAAAATTCGAAAAATTCCAAAAATTTCAAAGGTCGATAAAATTGATAATATTGATAATATTGATAATATTCACAATGTAGATGATAGCAACAATGTTGATTATATCGATAAAATTGAAGAAATTGAAAAAATTCGAAAAATTCAAAAAATTTCAAAAATCGTCAAAATTGATAATATTGATAATATTGATAATTTTGACAATGTAGATGATAGCAACAATGTTGATAATATCGAAAAAATTGAAAAAATTAGAAAATTTCAAAAAATTTCAAAAGTCGATAAAATTGATAATATTGATAATATTGATAATATTCACAATGTAGATGTTCGCAACAATGTTGATAATATCGACAAAATTGAAAAAATTTGAAAAAATTGAAAAAATTGAAAAATTTCAAAAAATTTCAAAAGTCGATAAAATTGATAATATTGATAATATTGATAATATTCACAATGTAGATGATAGCAGCAATGTTGATAATATCGAAAAAATTGAAAAAATTGAAAAAATTCGAAAAATTCAAAAAATTTCAAAAGTCGATAAAATTGATAATATTGATAATATTGATAATATTCACAATGTAGATGATAGCAACAATGTTGATAATATCGAAAAAATTGAAAAAATTGAAAAAAATTGAAAAATTCAAAAAATTTCAAAAATCGACAAAATTGATAATATTGATAATATTGATAATATTCACAATGTAGATGATAGCAACAATGTTGATAATATCGAAAAAATTGAAAAAATTGAAAAAATTCGAAAAATTCAAAAAATTTCAAAAGTCGATAAAATTGATAATATTGATAATATTGATATTACTCACAATGTAGATGATAGCAACAATGTTGATAATATCGAAAAAATTGAAAAAATTGAAAAAATTCGAAAAATTCAAAAAATTTCAAAAGTCGATAAAATTGATAAAATTGATAATATTGATAATATTGACAATGTAGATGATAGCAACAATGTTGATTATATCGATAAAATTGAAAAAATTGAAAAAAATTGAAAAATTCAAAAAATTTCAAAAATCGATAAAATTGATAATATTGATAATATTGATAATATTCACAATGTAGATGATAGCAACAATGTTGATAATATCGAAAAAATTGAAAAAATTGAAAAAATTCGAAAAATTCAAAAAATTTCAAAAGTCGATAAAATTGATAAAATTGATAATATTGATAATATTGACAATGTAGATGATAGCAACAATGTTGATATATCGATAAAATTGAAAAAATTGAAAAAATTGAAAAAATTCGAAAAATTCAAAAAATTTCAAAAATCGATAAAATTGATAATATTGATAATATTGATAATATTCACAATGTAGATGATAGCAACAATGTTGATAATATCGATAAAATTGAAAAAATTGAAAAAATTGAAAAAATTCGAAAAATACGAAAAATTCATAAAATTGATTATATTGATAATATTGATAATATTCACAATGTAGATGATAGCAACAATGTTGATAATATCGAAAAAATTGAAAAAATTGAAAAAATTCGAAAAAATTCGAAAAATTCAAAAAATTTCTAAAATCCACAAAATTCATATTATTGATAATATTGATAATATTCGCAATGTAGGTGATAGCAACAATGTTGATTATATCGATAAAATTGAAAAAATTGAAAAAATTCGAAAAATTCAAAAAATTTCAAAAGTCGATAAAATTGATAAGATTGATAATATTAATAATATTCACAATGTTGATGATAGCAACAATGTCGATAATATCGAAAAAATTGAAAAAATTGAAAAAATTCGGAAAATTCAAAAAATTTCAAAAGTCGATAAAATTGATAAAATTGATAATATTGATAATATTCACAATGTTGATGATAGCAACAATGTTGATATATCGAAAAAAATTGAAAAAATTGAAAAAATTCGGAAAACTCAAAAAATTTCAAAAATCGACAAAATTGATAATATTGATAATATTGATAATATTCACAATGTAGATGATAGCAACAATGTTGATAATATCGATAAAAATCAAATATTTCAAAAATCGATAAAATTGATAATATTGATAATATTGATAATATTCACAATGTAGATGATAGCAACAATGTTGATAATATCGATAAAATTGAAAAAATTGAAAAAAATTACAAAAATTCAAAAAATTTCAAAAATCGATAAAATTGATAAAATTGATAATATTGATAATATTCACAATGTAGATGATAGCAACAATGTTGATTATATCGATAAAATTGAAAAAATTGAAAAAATTCGAAAAATTCAAAAAATTTCAAAAGTCGATAAAATTGATAATATTGATAATATTGATAATATTCACAATGTAGATGATAGCAACAATGTTGATAATATCGAAAAAATTGAAAAAATTACAAAAATTCGAAAAATTCAAAAAATTTCAAAAGTCGATAAAATTGATAAAATTGATAATATTGACAATGTAGATGATAGCAACAATGTTGATAATATCGATAAAATTGAAAAAATTGAAAAATTTCGAAAAATTCAAAAAATTTCAAAAGTCGATAAAATTGATAATATTGATAATATCGATAACATTCACAATGTGGATGATAGCAACAATGTTGATAATATCGAGAAAATTGAAAAAATTGAAAAAATTGAAAAAATTGAAAAAATTCGAAAAATTCAAAGAATTTCAAAAATCGCCAAAATTGATAATATTGATAATATTGATAATATTCCCAATGTAGATGATAACAAAAATGTTGATAATATCGAAAAAATTGAAAAAATTAAAAAATTCGAAAAATTCAAAAAATTTCAAAACTCGATAAAATTGATAAAATTGAATATATTGATAATATTGACAATGTAGATGATAGCAACAATGTTGATTATATCGATAAAAATTGAAAAAATTGAAAAAATTGAAAAATTCAAAAAATTTCAAAGGTCGATAAAATTGATAATATTGATAATATTGATAATATTGACAATGTAGATGATAGCAACAATGTTGATAATATCGAAAAAATTGAAAAAATTGAAAAAATTCGGAAAATTCAAAATATTCGAAAAATTCAAAAATTTCAAAAGTCGATAAAATTGAAGAAATTGATAATATTGATAATATTGACAATGTAGATGATAGCAACAATGTTGATTATATCGATAAAATTGAAAAAATTGAAAAAATTTGAAAAATTCAAAAAATTTCAAAGATCGACAAAATTGATAATATTGATAATATTGATAATATTCACTATGTAGATGATAGCAACAATTTTGATTATATCGATAAAATTAAAAAAATTAAAAAAATTCGAAAAATAAAAAAAATTTCAAAAGTCGATAAAATTGATAATATTGATAATATTGATATTATTCACAATGTAGATGATAGCAACAATGTTGATAATATCGAAAAAATTGAAAAAATTGAAAAAATTCGAAAAATTCAAAAAATTTCAAAAGTCGATAAAATTGATAAAATTGATAATATTGATAATATTGACAATGTAGATGATAGCAACAATGTTGATTATATCGATAAAATTGAAAAAATTGAAAAAATTGAAAAAATTCAAAAAATTTCAAAAGTCGATAAAATTGATAATATTGATAATATTAATATTATTTACAATGTAGATGATAGCAACAATGTTGATAATATCGAAAAAATTGAAAAAATTGAAAAAATTCGAAAAATTCAAAAAATTTCAAAACGCGATAAAATTGATAATATTGATAATATTGATAATATTCACAATGTAGATGATAGCAACAATGTTGATAATATCGAAAAAATTGAAAAAATTGAAAAATTTCGAAAAATTCAAAAAATTTCAAAAGTCGATAAAATTGATAATATTGATAATATTGATAATATTCACAATGTAGATGATAGCAACAATGTTGATAATATCGAAAAAATTGAAAAAATTGAAAATTCGGAAAATTCAAAAAATTCAAAAAATTTCAAAAGTCGATAAAATTGACAATATTGATAATATTGATAATATTCACAATGTAGATGATAGCAACAATGTTGATAATATCGAAAAAATTGAAAAAATTTAAAAAATTCGAAAAATTCAAAAAATTTCAAAAGTCGATAAAATTGATAAAATTGATAATATTGATAATATTCACAATGTAGATGATAGCAACAATGTTGATACTATCGAAAAAATTCAAAAAATTCAAAAAATTCGAAACAATCCAAAAATTCGAAAAATTAAAAATATGTCAAAAGTCGATAAAATTGATAATATTGATAATATTGATAATATTCACAATGTAGATGATAGCAACAATGTTGATACTACCGAAAAAATCGAAAAAATTCAAAAAATTTCAAAAGTCGATAAAATTGATAATATTGATAATATTGATAATATTCACAATGTAGATGATAGCAACAATGTTGATAATATCGAAAAAAATCGAAAAAATTCAAAAAATTCAAAAAATTTCAAAATCGATAAAATTGATAAAATTGATAATATTGATAATATTGACAAAGTAGATGGTAGCAACAATGTTGATAATATCGAAAAAATTGAAAAAATTGAAAAAATTCGAAAAATTCAAAAAATTTCAAAAGTCGATAAAATTGATAAAATTGATAATATTGATAATATTCACAATGTTGATGATAGCAACAATGTTGATAATATCGAAAAAATTGAAAAAATTGAAAAAATTCGAAAAATTCAAAAAATTCAAAAATCGATAAAATTGATAATATTGATAATATTGATAATATTCACAATGTAGATGATAGCAACAATGTTGATATATCGAAAAATTGAAAAAATTGAAAAAATTGAAAAAATTCGAAAAATTCAAAAAATTCAAAAGTCGATAAAATTGGAAATATTGATAATATTGATAATACTCACAATGTAGATGATAGCAACAATGTTGATAATATCGAAAAATTCGAAAAAATTTAAATAATTCGAAAAATTCAAAAAATTTCAAAAGTCGATAAAATTGATAAAATTGATAATATTGATAATATTGACAATGTAGATGATAGCAACAATGTTGATAACATCGAAAAAATTGAATAAATTGAAAAAATTGAAAAAATTTGGAAAATTCCAAATATTGATAAAACTGATAATATTGATAATATTGATGACATTCACAATGTAGATGATAGCAACAATGTTGATACTTCCGAAAAAATTGAAAAAATTCAAAAAATTCGAAAAATTCAAAAAATTTCAAAAATCGGCAAAATTGATAATATTGATAATATTGATAATATTCACAATGTAGATGATAGCAACAATGTTGATTATATCGAAAAAATTGAAAAAATTGAAAAAATTCAAAAAATTCAAAAAATTTCAAAAGTCGATAAAATTGATAATATTGATAATATTGATAATATTCACAATGTAGATGATAGCAACAATGTTGATAATATCGAAAAAATTGAAAAAATTTGAAAAATTCAAAAAATTTCAAAAATCGATAAAAATGATAATATTGATAATATTGATAATATTCCCAATGTAGATGATAGCAACAATGTTGATAATATCGAAAAAATTGAAAAATTGAAATATTCGGAAAATTCAAAAATTCGAAAAATTAAAAATATTTCAAAAGTCGATAAAATTGATAATATTGATAATATTGATAATATTCACAATGTAGATTATAGCAACAATGTTGATAATATCGAAAAATTGAAAAATTGAAAAAATTCGAAAAAATTCGAAAAATTCAAAAAATTTCAAAAGTCGATAAAATTGATAATATTGATAATATTGATAATATTCACAATGTAGATGATAGCAACAATGTTGATAATATCGAAAAAATTGAAAAAATTGAAAAAATTCAAAAAATTTCAAAAGTCGATAAAATTGATAATATTGATAATATTGATAATATTCACAATGTAGATGATAGCAACAATGTTGATAATATCGAAAAAATTGAAAAAATTGAAAAAATTCGAAAAATTCAAAAAATTTCAAAAGTCGATAAAATTGATAAAATTGATAATATTGATAATATTGACAATGTAGATGATAGCAACAATGTTGATTATATCGATAAAATTGAAAAAATTGAAAAAATTGAAAAAATTGAAAAAATTGAAAAAATTTTAAAAAATTGAAAATAACGATAAAATTGATAAAATTGATAATATTGATAATATTGACAATGTAGATGATAGCAACAATGTTGATAATATCGAAAAAATTGAAAAAATTGAAAAAATTCGGAAAATTCAAAAAATTTCAAAAATCGACAAAATTGATAATATTGATAATATTGATAATATTCCCAATGTAGATGATAGCAACAATGTTGATTATATCGATAAAATTGAAAAAATTGAAAAAATTGAAAAATCAAAAAATTTCAAAAATCGACAAAATTGATAATATTGATAATATTGATAATATTCACAATGTAGATGATAGCAACAATGTTGATTATATCGATAAAATTGAAAAAATTGAAATATTCGGAAAATTCAAAAAATTCGAAAAATTCAAAAAATTTCAAAAGTCGATAAAATTGATAATATTGATAATATTCACAATGTAGATGATAGCAACAATGTTGATAATATCGAAAAATCGAAAAATTCAAAAAATTTCAAAAATCAATAAAATTGATAATATTGATAATATTGATAATATTCACAATGTAGATGATAGCAACAATGTTGATAATATCGAAAAAATTGAAAAAATTCAAAAAATTCGAAAAATTCAAAAAATTTCAAAATCGATAAAATTGATCAAATTGATAATATTGATAATATTGACAATGTAGATGATAGCAACAATGTTGCTAATATCAATAAAATTGAAAAAAAAAATTGAAAGAATTGAAAAAATTGAAAAAATTGGTAATACTGATCATATCGATAACATTCACAATGTAGATGATAGCAACAATGTTGATAATATCGAAAAAATTGAAAAAATTGAAAAAATTCGAAAAATTCAAAAAATTTCAAAAGACGATAAAATTGATAATATTGATAATATTGATATTATTCACAATGTAGATGATAGCAACAATGTTGATAATATCGAAAAAATTGAAAAAATTGAAAAAATTCGAAAATTCAAAAAATTTCAAAAGTCGATAAAATTGATAATATTGATAATATTGATAATATTGACAATGTAGATGATAGCAACAATGTTGATTATATCGATAAAATTGAAAAAATTGAAAAAATTCGAAAAATTCAAAAAATTTCAAAAATCGACAAAATTGATAATATTGATAATATTGATAATATTCACAATGTAGATGATAGCAACAATGTTGATAATATCGAAAAAATTGAAAAAATTGAAATATTCGGCAAATTCAAAAAATTCAAAAAATTTCAAAAGTCGATAAAATTGATAAAATTGATAATATTGATAATATTGACAATGTAGATGGTAGCAACAATGTTGATAATATCGAAAAAAATCAAAAAATTCAAAAATTTCGAAAAGTTCAAAAAATTTCAAAAATCGACAAAATTGATAATATTGATAATATTGATAATATTCACAATGTAGATGATAGCAACAATGTTGATTATATCGATAAAATTGAAAAAATTGAAAAAATTTGAAATATTCCAAAAATGTCAAAAGTCGATAAAATTGATAAAATTGATAATATTGATAATATTGACAATGTAGATGGTAGCAACAATCTTGATAATATCGAAAAAATTGAAAAAATGTCAAAAGTCGATAAAATTGATAAGTGTCAATATTATAAATATTATCAATTTTATCGAGTTTTGACATTTTTTGAATTTTTCGAATTTTTTGAATTTTCCGAATTTTTTCAATTTTTTCAATTTTTTGATATTATCAACATTGTTGCTATCATCTACATTGTCAATATTATCAATATTATCAATTTTATCAATTTTATCGACTTTTGAAATTTTTTTAATTTTCCGAAATTTTTCAATTTTTTCAATTTTTTCGATATTATCAACATTGTTGCTATCATCTACATTGGGAAAATTATCAATATTATCAATATTATCAGTTTTATCGATTTTTGGAATTTTTCAAATTTTTTCAATTTTTTCAATTTTATCGATATAATCAACATTGTTGCTATCATCTACATTGTCAATATTATCAATATTATCAATTTTATCAATTTTATCGACTTTTGAAATTTTTAACTGGAACAAATAGAGCGAAACCTTTCGAATTAGAGCGGAATTGTGCTAAATCATGCGAAACT
>JASVEB010000178.1:0-13883 GCA_036983795.1 Megachile lagopoda | reverse complement strand
ACATATACAATTTAAATAAATTTTTCGCTATAACTAAAGAAAGAAACGTTACCATGGTTGTTTTTTTAATGTTTCGGCAATTTAATTACTGAGAAATCCATGATTTGTAAAATTAAGATTCTGTAACAAATCTCATTGTTTTTAAACAAAAGTTGTTGTTTAAATGTAGTACCACTGAATCAATTTCTCTAGAAAGAAAAACAATACGTGGATTGTAATAAATACCCCCAAAAAACTTTTTTTTACCGCTTGACAGTAGGTGTCAGCAGTCTTCTTTCATGATAAAAAAAAAGGAAAAAAACTAAAAAATAAACAATTCGTTGCACTGTAAAATATTAATTTGGAATAAAAAACTTTCAGTTACAATTCACCCTTTGTATCTACGGGTTTTTCAATACATCCGTTGATGAATGTACAGTACAGTCATTTGAGCTAATAGTTTCGTTCAATGCTCCGTAGAGTTATCTTGACACAAACCATAGCTGGGTTAATAAAGTCTGTGTGTGAATGAAAATCACTTCGCTTTGTTGAAACAATGGAGATTCGAACAGATGTGTTCTAATCTTGCTAGTAGTGAATTGAACGTAAAGTCATATTCTTTGAATAAATGTATCTAGGAAAGAATGTTTTGCATAAAAAACAAGCAGTCATTACACTAGTGTAACTAGTTTTGACAGAGTTAATACTTTAATTGTCTTCGTCTAAAAACTAAAATTATTCCTTTTTTAAAAGAATATTAAGGTGACAAGTATTACCTACTGTAGTTGATGAGTACTGCCTGTGCAATAAAAGCATTTATGTTTTTTGTTTGCTGAATGACGTGATAGAGCAACAAAGTAGTTTTATTATAGAAATGTGAAGAAAATATATTTTTTTATGGCGTTGAATTTTTTTTATTCTACATCAGATGCGTGATAGTTTAGTAGATCATTTTATTTTATAGCGGAAGAGCAGTTTAAATGACAACCTAAAAAGATTGCTCACATTTTCGTTTTTACTACTGTAAAGAGAAAAAAGATAGATTTACTTTTTGTGAACTAGTGTGCTTCTATTGAGCCAATTTTCGGTTCAAAGAGACAACGTTACATTGTGTATCATAGATTTCTGCAAAATATCACATTTTTCTAAACGCTTTTCAAATGTTTCGGGAATTTCGAACACAAATCGTTTTTCATTCTAGATGAAAATGATCATCCTAATCATGTGACATGACAACCTCAGTATTCAAACAAAAATAGGAAGAGCAATGTGTTTCTTCTAAGTGTGAATGATATAACACCTGTGAAGGAATTCTTAATTAATGGCGAAAAACCTTGTAATGTTTATTAACATTTGATAACCAGTCAGTGAAAAGCCAAACAGGATTTGCCAATTTTCGAGAATCATAAACATATACAATTTAAATAAATTTTTCGCTATAACTAAAGAAAGAAACGTTACCATGGTTGTTTTTTTAATGTTTCGGCAATTTAATTACTGAGAAATCCATGATTTGTAAAATTAAGATTCTGTAACAAATCTCATTGTTTTTAAACAAAAGTTGTTGTTTAAATGTAGTACCACTGAATCAATTTCTCTAGAAAGAAAAACAATACGTGGATTGTAATAAATACCCCCAAAAAACTTTTTTTTACCGCTTGACAGTAGGTGTCAGCAGTCTTCTTTCATGATAAAAAAAAAGGAAAAAAACTAAAAAATAAACAATTCGTTGCACTGTAAAATATTAATTTGGAATAAAAAACTTTCAGTTACAATTCACCCTTTGTATCTACGGGTTTTTCAATACATCCGTTGATGAATGTACAGTACAGTCATTTGAGCTAATAGTTTCGTTCAATGCTCCGTAGAGTTATCTTGACACAAACCATAGCTGGGTTAATAAAGTCTGTGTGTGAATGAAAATCACTTCGCTTTGTTGAAACAATGGAGATTCGAACAGATGTGTTCTAATCTTGCTAGTAGTGAATTGAACGTAAAGTCATATTCTTTGAATAAATGTATCTAGGAAAGAATGTTTTGCATAAAAAACAAGCAGTCATTACACTAGTGTAACTAGTTTTGACAGAGTTAATACTTTAATTGTCTTCGTCTAAAAACTAAAATTATTCCTTTTTTAAAAGAATATTAAGGTGACAAGTATTACCTACTGTAGTTGATGAGTACTGCCTGTGCAATAAAAGCATTTATGTTTTTTGTTTGCTGAATGACGTGATAGAGCAACAAAGTAGTTTTATTATAGAAATGTGAAGAAAATATATTTTTTTATGGCGTTGAATTTTTTTTATTCTACATCAGATGCGTGATAGTTTAGTAGATCATTTTATTTTATAGCGGAAGAGCAGTTTAAATGACAACCTAAAAAGATTGCTCACATTTTCGTTTTTACTACTGTAAAGAGAAAAAAGATAGATTTACTTTTTGTGAACTAGTGTGCTTCTATTGAGCCAATTTTCGGTTCAAAGAGACAACGTTACATTGTGTATCATAGATTTCTGCAAAATATCACATTTTTCTAAACGCTTTTCAAATGTTTCGGGAATTTCGAACACAAATCGTTTTTCATTCTAGATGAAAATGATCATCCTAATCATGTGACATGACAACCTCAGTATTCAAACAAAAATAGGAAGAGCAATGTGTTTCTTGTAAGTGTGAATGATATAACGCCTGTGAAGGAATTCTTAATTAATGGCGAAAAACCTTGTAATGTTTATTAACATTTGATAACCACTCAGTGAAAAGCCAAACGGGATTTTCCAATTTTTGAGAATTATAAACATATACAATTTAAATAAATTTTTCTCTATAACTAAAAAAAGAAACGTTACCATGGTTGTTTTTTTAATGTTTCGGCAATTTAATTACTGAGAAATCCATGATTTGTAAAATTAAGATTCTGTAACAAATCTCATTGTTTTTAAACAAAAGTTGTTGTTTAAATGTAGTACCACTGAATCAATTTCTCTAGAAAGGATAACAATACTTGGATTGTAATAAATACCCCCAAAAAACTTTTTTTTACCGCTTGACAGTAGGTGTCAGCAGTCTTCTTTCATGATAAAAAAAAAGGAAAAAAACTAAAAAATAAACAATTCGTTGCACTGTAAAATATTAATTTGGAATAAAAAACTTTCAGTTACAATTCACCCTTTGTATCTACGGGTTTTTCAATACATCCGTTGATGAATGTACAGTACAGTCATTTGAGCTAATAGTTTCGTTCAATGCTCCGTAGAGTTATCTTGACACAAACCATAGCTGGGTTAATAAAGTCTGTGTGTGAATGAAAATCACTTCGCTTTGTTGAAACAATGGAGATTCGAACAGATGTGTTCTAATCTTGCTAGTAGTGAATTGAACGTAAAGTCATATTCTTTGAATAAATGTATCTAGGAAAGAATGTTTTGCATAAAAAACAAGCAGTCATTACACTAGTGTAACTAGTTTTGACAGAGTTAATACTTTAATTGTCTTCGTCTAAAAACTAAAATTATTCCTTTTTTAAAAGAATATTAAGGTGACAAGTATTACCTACTGTAGTTGATGAGTACTGCCTGTGCAATAAAAGCATTTATGTTTTTTGTTTGCTGAATGACGTGATAGAGCAACAAAGTAGTTTTATTATAGAAATGTGAAGAAAATATATTTTTTTATGGCGTTGAATTTTTTTTATTCTACATCAGATGCGTGATAGTTTAGTAGATCATTTTATTTTATAGCGGAAGAGCAGTTTAAATGACAACCTAAAAAGATTGCTCACATTTTCGTTTTTACTACTGTAAAGAGAAAAAAGATAGATTTACTTTTTGTGAACTAGTGTGCTTCTATTGAGCCAATTTTCGGTTCAAAGAGACAACGTTACATTGTGTATCATAGATTTCTGCAAAATATCACATTTTTCTAAACGCTTTTCAAATGTTTCGGGAATTTCGAACACAAATCGTTTTTCATTCTAGATGAAAATGATCATCCTAATCATGTGACATGACAACCTCAGTATTCAAACAAAAATAGGAAGAGCAATGTGTTTCTTGTAAGTGTGAATGATATAACGCCTGTGAAGGAATTCTTAATTAATGGCGAAAAACCTTGTAATGTTTATTAACATTTGATAACCACTCAGTGAAAAGCCAAACAGGATTTTCTAATTTTTTGAGAATTATAAACATATACAATTTAAATAAATTTTTCTCTATAACTAAAAAAAAAAACGTTACCATGGATGTTTTTTTAATGTTTCGGCAATTTAATTACTGAGAAATCCATGATTTGTAAAATTAAGATTCTGTAACAAATCTCATTGTTTTTAAACAAAAGTTGTTGTTTAAATGTAGTACCACTGAATCAATTTCTCTAGAAAGAAAAACAATACGTGGATTGTAATAAATACCCCCAAAAAACTTTTTTTTACCGCTTGACAGTAGGTGTCAGCAGTCTTCTTTCATGATAAAAAAAAAGGAAAAAAACTAAAAAATAAACAATTCGTTGCACTGTAAAATATTAATTTGGAATAAAAAACTTTCAGTTACAATTCACCCTTTGTATCTACGGGTTTTTCAATACATCCGTTGATGAATGTACAGTACAGTCATTTGAACTAATAGTTTCGTTCAATGCTCCGTAGAGTTATCTTGACACAAACCATAGCTGGGTTAATAAAGTCTGTGTGTGAATGAAAATCACTTCGCTTTGTTGAAACAATGGAGATTCGAACAGATGTGTTCTAATCTTGCTAGTAGTGAATTGAACGTAAAGTCATATTCTTTGAATAAATGTATCTAGGAAAGAATGTTTTGCATAAAAAACAAGCAGTCATTACACTAGTGTAACTAGTTTTGACAGAGTTAATACTTTAATTGTCTTCGTCTAAAAACTAAAATTATTCCTTTTTTAAAAGAATATTAAGGTGACAAGTATTACCTACTGTAGTTGATGAGTACTGCCTGTGCAATAAAAGCATTTATGTTTTTTGTTTGCTGAATGACGTGATAGAGCAACAAAGTAGTTTTATTATAGAAATGTGAAGAAAATATATTTTTTTATGGCGTTGAATTTTTTTTATTCTACATCAGATGCGTGATAGTTTAGTAGATCATTTTATTTTATAGCGGAAGAGCAGTTTAAATGACAACCTAAAAAGATTGCTCACATTTTCGTTTTTACTACTGTAAAGAGAAAAAAGATAGATTTACTTTTTGTGAACTAGTGTGCTTCTATTGAGCCAATTTTCGGTTCAAAGAGACAACGTTACATTGTGTATCATAGATTTCTGCAAAATATCACATTTTTCTAAACGCTTTTCAAATGTTTCGGGAATTTCGAACACAAATCGTTTTTCATTCTAGATGAAAATGATCATCCTAATCATGTGACATGACAACCTCAGTATTCAAACAAAAATAGGAAGAGCAATGTGTTTCTTGTAAGTGTGAATGATATAACGCCTGTGAAGGAATTCTTAATTAATGGCGAAAAACCTTGTAATGTTTATTAACATTTGATAACCACTCAGTGAAAAGCCAAACGGGATTTTCCAATTTTTGAGAATTATAAACATATACAATTTAAATAAATTTTTCTCTATAACTAAAAAAAGAAACGTTACCATGGTTGTTTTTTTAATGTTTCGGCAATTTAATTACTGAGAAATCCATGATTTGTAAAATTAAGATTCTGTAACAAATCTCATTGTTTTTAAACAAAAGTTGTTGTTTAAATGTAGTACCACTGAATCAATTTCTCTAGAAAGAAAAACAATACGTGGATTGTAATCAATACCCCCAAAAAACTTTTTTTTACCGCTTGACAGTAGGTGTCAGCAGTCTTCTTTCATGATAAAAAAAAAGGAAAAAAACTAAAAAATAAACAATTCGTTGCACTGTAAAATATTAATTTGGAATAAAAAACTTTCAGTTACAATTCACCCTTTGTATCTACGGGTTTTTCAATACATCCGTTGATGAATGTACAGTACAGTCATTTGAACTAATAGTTTCGTTTAATGCTCCGTAGAGTTATCTTGATACAAACCATAGCTGGGTTAATAAAGTTAGTGTGTGAATGAAAATCACTTCGCTTTGTTGAAACAATGGAGATTCGAACAGATGTGTTCTAATCTTGCTAGTAGTGAATTGAACGTAAAGTCATATTCTTTGAATAAATGTATCTAGGAAAGAATGTTTTGCATAAAAAACAAGCAGTCATTATACTAGTGTAACTAGTTTTGACAGAGTTAATACTTTAATTGTCTTCGTCTAAAAACTAAAATTATTCCTTTTTTAAAAGAATATTAAGGTGACAAGTATTACCTACTGTAGTTGATGAGTACTGCCTGTGCAATAAAAGCATTTATGTTTTTTGTTTGCTGAATGACGTGATAGAGCAACAAAGTAGTTTTATTATAGAAATGTGAAGAAAATATATTTTTTTATGGCGTTGAATTTTTTTTATTCTACATCAGATGCGTGATAGTTTAGTAGATCATTTTATTTTATAGCGGAAGAGCAGTTTAAATGACAACCTAAAAAGATTGCTCACATTTTCGTTTTTACTACTGTAAAGAGAAAAAAGATAGATTTACTTTTTGTGAACTAGTGTGCTTCTATTGAGCCAATTTTCGGTTCAAAGAGACAACGTTACATTGTGTATCATAGATTTCTGCAAAATATCACATTTTTCTAAACGCTTTTCAAATGTTTCGGGAATTTCGAACACAAATCGTTTTTCATTCTAGATGAAAATGATCATCCTAATCATGTGACATGACAACCTCAGTATTCAAACAAAAATAGGAAGAGCAATGTGTTTCTTGTAAGTGTGAATGATATAACGCCTGTGAAGGAATTCTTAATTAATGGCGAAAAACCTTGTAATGTTTATTAACATTTGATAACCACTCAGTGAAAAGCCAAACAGGATTTTCCAATTTTTGAGAATTATAAACATATACAATTTAAATAAATTTTTCTCTATAACTAAAAAAAGAAACGTTACCATGGTTGTTTTTTTAATGTTTCGGCAATTTAATTACTGAGAAATCCATGATTTGTAAAATTAAGATTCTGTAACAAATCTCATTGTTTTTAAACAAAAGTTGTTGTTTAAATGTAGTACCACTGAATCGATTTCTCTAGAAAGGATAACAATACTTGGATTGTAATAAGTACCCCGAAAAAACTTTTTTTTACCGCTTGACAGTAGGTGTCAGCAGTCTTCTTTCATGATAAAAAAAAAGGAAAAAAACTAAAAAATAAACAATTCGTTGCACTGTAAAATATTAATTTGGAATAAAAAACTTTCAGTTACAATTCACCCTTTGTATCTACGGGTTTTTCAATACATCCGTTGATGAATGTACAGTACAGTCATTTGAGCTAATAGTTTCGTTCAATGCTCCGTAGAGTTATCTTGACACAAACCATAGCTGGGTTAATAGAGTTAGTGTGTGAATGAAAATCACTTCGCTTTGTTGAAACAATGGAGATTCGAACAGATGTGTTTTAATCTTGCTAGCAGTGAATTGAACGTAAAGTCATATTCTTTGAATAAATGTATCTAGGAAAGAATGTTTTGTATAAAAAACAAGCAGTCATTACACTAGTGTAACTAGTTTTGACAGAGTTAATACTTTAATTGTCTTCGTCTAAAAACTAAAATTATTCCTTTTTTAAAAGAATATTAAGGTGACAAGTATTACCTACTGTAGTTGATGAGTACTGCCTGTGCAATAAAAGCATTTATGTTTTTTGTTTGCTGAATGACGTGATAGAGCAACAAAGTAGTTTTATTATAGAAATGTGAAGAAAATATATTTTTTTATGGCGTTGAATTTTTTTTATTCTACATCAGATGCGTGATAGTTTAGTAGATCATTTTATTTTATAGCGGAAGAGCAGTTTAAATGACAACCTAAAAAGATTGCTCACATTTTCGTTTTTACTACTGTAAAGAGAAAAAAGATAGATTTACTTTTTGTGAACTAGTGTGCTTCTATTGAGCCAATTTTCGGTTCAAAGAGACAACGTTACATTGTGTATCATAGATTTCTGCAAAATATCACATTTTTCTAAACGCTTTTCAAATGTTTCGGGAATTTCGAACACAAATCGTTTTTCATTCTAGATGAAAATGATCATCCTAATCATGTGACATGACAACCTCAGTATTCAAACAAAAATAGGAAGAGCAATGTGTTTCTTGTAAGTGTGAATGATATAACGCCTGTGAAGGAATTCTTAATTAATGGCGAAAAACCTTGTAATGTTTATTAACATTTGATAACCAGTTAGTAAAAAGCCAAACAGGATTTTCTAATTTTTTGAGAATTATAAACATATACAATTTAAATAAATTTTTCTCTATAACTAAAAAAAAAAACGTTACTATGGATGTTTTTTTCATGTTGCGGCAATTTGATTACTGAGAAATCCATGATCTGTAAAATTAAGGTTCTGTAACAAATCTCATTGTCTTTAAACAAAAGTAGTTGTTTAAATGTAGTACCACTGAATCAATTTCTCTAGAAAGAAAAACAATACGTGGATTGTAATCAATACCCCCAAAAAACTTTTTTTTACCGCTTGACAGTAGGTGTCAGCAGTCTTCTTTCATGATAAAAAAAAAGGAAAAAAACTAAAAAATAAACAATTCGTTGCACTGTAAAATATTAATTTGGAATAAAAAACTTTCAGTTACAATTCACCCTTTGTATCTACGGGTTTTTCAATACATCCGTTGATGAATGTACAGTACAGTCATTTGAGCTAATAGTTTCGTTCAATGCTCCGTAGAGTTATCTTGACACAAACCATAGCTGGGTTAATAGAGTTAGTGTGTGAATGAAAATCACTTCGCTTTGTTGAAACAATGGAGATTCGAACAGATGTGTTTTAATCTTGCTAGCAGTGAATTGAACGTAAAGTCATATTCTTTGAATAAATGTATCTAGGAAAGAATGTTTTGTATAAAAAACAAGCAGTCATTACACTAGTGTAACTAGTTTTGACAGAGTTAATACTTTAATTGTCTTCGTCTAAAAACTAAAATTATTCCTTTTTTAAAAGAATATTAAGGTGACAAGTATTACCTACTGTAGTTGATGAGTACTGCCTGTGCAATAAAAGCATTTATGTTTTTTGTTTGCTGAATGACGTGATAGAGCAACAAAGTAGTTTTATTATAGAAATGTGAAGAAAATATATTTTTTTATGGCGTTGAATTTTTTTTATTCTACATCAGATGCGTGATAGTTTAGTAGATCATTTTATTTTATAGCGGAAGAGCAGTTTAAATGACAACCTAAAAAGATTGCTCACATTTTCGTTTTTACTACTGTAAAGAGAAAAAAGATAGATTTACTTTTTGTGAACTAGTGTGCTTCTATTGAGCCAATTTTCGGTTCAAAGAGACAACGTTACATTGTGTATCATAGATTTCTGCAAAATATCACATTTTTCTAAACGCTTTTCAAATGTTTCGGGAATTTCGAACACAAATCGTTTTTCATTCTAGATGAAAATGATCATCCTAATCATGTGACATGACAACCTCAGTATTCAAACAAAAATAGGAAGAGCAATGTGTTTCTTGTAAGTGTGAATGATATAACGCCTGTGAAGGAATTCTTAATTAATGGCGAAAAACCTTGTAATGTTTATTAACATTTGATAACCAGTTAGTAAAAAGCCAAACAGGATTTTCTAATTTTTTGAGAATTATAAACATATACAATTTAAATAAATTTTTCTCTATAACTAAAAAAAAAAACGTTACCATGGATGTTTTTTTAATGTTTCGGCAATTTAATTACTGAGAAATCCATGATTTGTAAAATTAAGATTCTGTAACAAATCTCATTGTCTTTAAACAAAAGTAGTTGTTTAAATGTAGTACCACTGAATCAATTTCTCTAGAAAGAAAAACAATACGTGGATTGTAATCAATACCCCCAAAAAACTTTTTTTTACCGCTTGACAGTAGGTGTCAGCAGTCTTCTTTCATGATAAAAAAAAAGGAAAAAAACTAAAAAATAAACAATTCGTTGCACTGTAAAATATTAATTTGGAATAAAAAACTTTCAGTTACAATTCACCCTTTGTATCTACGGGTTTTTCAATACATCCGTTGATGAATGTACAGTACAGTCATTTGAGCTAATAGTTTCGTTCAATGCTCCGTAGAGTTATCTTGACACAAACCATAGCTGGGTTAATAAAGTCTGTGTGTGAATGAAAATCACTTCGCTTTGTTGAAACAATGGAGATTCGAACAGATGTGTTTTAATCTTGCTAGCAGTGAATTGAACGTAAAGTCATATTCTTTGAATAAATGTATCTAGGAAAGAATGTTTTGTATAAAAAACAAGCAGTCATTACACTAGTGTAACTAGTTTTGACAGAGTTAATACTTTAATTGTCTTCGTCTAAAAACTAAAATTATTCCTTTTTTAAAAGAATATTAAGGTGACAAGTATTACCTACTGTAGTTGATGAGTACTGCCTGTGCAATAAAAGCATTTATGTTTTTTGTTTGCTGAATGACGTGATAGAGCAACAAAGTAGTTTTATTATAGAAATGTGAAGAAAATATATTTTTTTATGGCGTTGAATTTTTTTTATTCTACATCAGATGCGTGATAGTTTAGTAGATCATTTTATTTTATAGCGGAAGAGCAGTTTAAATGACAACCTAAAAAGATTGCTCACATTTTCGTTTTTACTACTGTAAAGAGAAAAAAGATAGATTTACTTTTTGTGAACTAGTGTGCTTCTATTGAGCCAATTTTCGGTTCAAAGAGACAACGTTACATTGTGTATCATAGATTTCTGCAAAATATCACATTTTTCTAAACGCTTTTCAAATGTTTCGGGAATTTCGAACACAAATCGTTTTTCATTCTAGATGAAAATGATCATCCTAATCATGTGACATGACAACCTCAGTATTCAAACAAAAATAGGAAGAGCAATGTGTTTCTTGTAAGTGTGAATGATATAACGCCTGTGAAGGAATTCTTAATTAATGGCGAAAAACCTTGTAATGTTTATTAACATTTGATAACCACTCAGTGAAAAGCCAAACAGGATTTTCCAATTTTTGAGAATCATAAACATATACAATTTAAATAAATTTTTCTTTATAACTGAAAAAAAAAAGGTTACTATGGTTGTTTTTTTAATGTTTCGGCAATTTAATTACTGAGAAATCCATGATTTGTAAAATTAAGATTCTGTAACAAATCTCATTGTTTTTAAACAAAAGTTGTTGTTTAAATGTAGTACCACTGAATCGATTTCTCTAGAAAGGATAACAATACGTGGATTGTAATAAATACCCCCAAAAAACTTTTTTTTACCGCTTGACAGTAGGTGTCAGCAGTCTTCTTTCATGATAAAAAAAAAGGAAAAAAACTAAAAAATAAACAATTCGTTGCACTGTAAAATATTAATTTGGAATAAAAAACTTTCAGTTACAATTCACCCTTTGTATCTACGGGTTTTTCAATACATCCGTTGATGAATGTACAGTACAGTCATTTGAGCTAATAGTTTCGTTCAATGCTCCGTAGAGTTATCTTGACACAAACCATAGCTGGGTTAATAAAGTCTGTGTGTGAATGAAAATCACTTCGCTTTGTTGAAACAATGGAGATTCGAACAGATGTGTTTTAATCTTGCTAGCAGTGAATTGAACGTAAAGTCATATTCTTTGAATAAATGTATCTAGGAAAGAATGTTTTGTATAAAAAACAAGCAGTCATTACACTAGTGTAACTAGTTTTGACAGAGTTAATACTTTAATTGTCTTCGTCTAAAAACTAAAATTATTCCTTTTTTAAAAGAATATTAAGGTGACAAGTATTACCTACTGTAGTTGATGAGTACTGCCTGTGCAATAAAAGCATTTATGTTTTTTGTTTGCTGAATGACGTGATAGAGCAACAAAGTAGTTTTATTATAGAAATGTGAAGAAAATATATTTTTTTATGGCGTTGAATTTTTTTTATTCTACATCAGATGCGTGATAGTTTAGTAGATCATTTTATTTTATAGCGGAAGAGCAGTTTAAATGACAACCTAAAAAGATTGCTCACATTTTCGTTTTTACTACTGTAAAGAGAAAAAAGATAGATTTACTTTTTGTGAACTAGTGTGCTTCTATTGAGCCAATTTTCGGTTCAAAGAGACAACGTTACATTGTGTATCATAGATTTCTGCAAAATATCACATTTTTCTAAACGCTTTTCAAATGTTTCGGGAATTTCGAACACAAATCGTTTTTCATTCTAGATGAAAATGATCATCCTAATCATGTGACATGACAACCTCAGTATTCAAACAAAAATAGGAAGAGCAATGTGTTTCTTGTAAGTGTGAATGATATAACGCCTGTGAAGGAATTCTTAATTAACGGCGAAAAACCTTGTAATGTCTATTAACATTTGATAACCAGTCAGTGAAAAGCCAAACAGGATTTGCCAATTTTCGAGAATCATAAACATATACAATTTAAATAAATTTTTCGCTATAACTAAAGAAAGAAACGTTACCATGGTTGTTTTTTTAATGTTTCGGCAATTTAATTACTGAGAAATCCATGATTTGTAAAATTAAGATTCTGTAACAAATCTCATTGTTTTTAAACAAAAGTTGTTGTTTAAATGTAGTACCACTGAATCAATTTCTCTAGAAAGAAAAACAATACGTGGATTGTAATAAATACCCCCAAAAAACTTTTTTTTACCGCTTGACAGTAGGTGTCAGCAGTCTTCTTTCATGATAAAAAAAAAGGAAAAAAACTAAAAAATAAACAATTCGTTGCACTGTAAAATATTAATTTGGAATAAAAAACTTTCAGTTACAATTCACCCTTTGTATCTACGGGTTTTTCAATACATCCGTTGATGAATGTACAGTACAGTCATTTGAGCTAATAGTTTCGTTCAATGCTCCGTAGAGTTATCTTGACACAAACCATAGCTGGGTTAATAGAGTTAGTGTGTGAATGAAAATCACTTCGCTTTGTTGAAACAATGGAGATTCGAACAGATGTGTTTTAATCTTGCTAGCAGTGAATTGAACGTAAAGTCATATTCTTTGAATAAATGTATCTAGGAAAGAATGTTTTGTATAAAAAACAAGCAGTCATTACACTAGTGTAACTAGTTTTGACAGAGTTAATACTTTAATTGTCTTCGTCTAAAAACTAAAATTATTCCTTTTTTAAAAGAATATTAAGGTGACAAGTATTACCTACTGTAGTTGATGAGTACTGCCTGTGCAATAAAAGCATTTATGTTTTTTGTTTGCTGAATGACGTGATAGAGCAACAAAGTAGTTTTATTATAGAAATGTGAAGAAAATATATTTTTTTATGGCGTTGAATTTTTTTTATTCTACATCAGATGCGTGATAGTTTAGTAGATCATTTTATTTTATAGCGGAAGAGCAGTTTAAATGACAACCTAAAAAGATTGCTCACATTTTCGTTTTTACTACTGTAAAGAGAAAAAAGATAGATTTACTTTTTGTGAACTAGTGTGCTTCTATTGAGCCAATTTTCGGTTCAAAGAGACAACGTTACATTGTGTATCATAGATTTCTGCAAAATATCACATTTTTCTAAACGCTTTTCAAATGTTTCGGGAATTTCGAACACAAATCGTTTTTCATTCTAGATGAAAATGATCATCCTAATCATGTGACATGACAACCTCAGTATTCAAACAAAAATAGGAAGAGCAATGTGTTTCTTGTAAGTGTGAATGATATAACGCCTGTGAAGGAATTCTTAATTAATGGCGAAAAACCTTGTAATGTTTATTAACATTTGATAACCACTCAGTGAAAAGCCAAACAGGATTTTCCAATTTTTGAGAATCATAA
>JASVEB010000177.1:0-13889 GCA_036983795.1 Megachile lagopoda | reverse complement strand
AAAAAATTGAAAAAATTTTAAAAATCTATAATATTGATAATATTCACAATGTTGATAATTGCAACAATGTTCAAAATATTGATGAAATTGAACAAAATATGAATAATTTAAAAAATTTGAAAGTTTTAAAACATCGATAATGTTGATAATATTGATAATATTCACAATGTTGATGATTGCAACAATGTTGCAAATATCGATAAAATTGAAAAAATTTAAAAAAATTTAATAATTTTAAAAATTCAAAAAATTTAAAAAATCGATAATGTTGATAATATTGGTAAGTATGATAATATTCACAATGTTGATGATAGCAACAATGTTGCAAATATCGGTAAAATTGAAAAAATTGAAAAAATTGGAAAAATTGGAAAAATTTGAAAAATCGATAATATTGATAATATTCACAATGTTGATGATAACAACAATGTTGCAAATACCGATAAAATTGAAAAGATTGAAGAAAAGAAAAATTCAAAAAATTTGAAAAATCGATAATATTGATAATGTTGATAATATTCACAATGTTGATGATTGCAACAATGTTGCAAATATTGATAAAATTAAAAAAATTGAAAAAATTTGAAAAATTTAAAAAATTTTAAAAATCTATAATATTGATAATATTCACAATGTTGAAGATTGCAACAATGTTGCAAAATATCGATAAAACTGAAAAAATTGAAAAAATTTGAAAAATTAAAAAAATGTCAAAAATCGATGATATTGATAATATTGATAATATTCACAATGTTGATGATTGCAACAATGTTGCAAATATCGATAAAATTGAAAAAATTGAAAAAATTTAAAAAATTCAAAAAATTTGAAAAATCGATAATGTTGATAATATTGATTATATTCACAATGTTGATGATTGCAACAATGTTGCAAATATTGACAAAATTGAAAAAATTTGAAAAATTTGAAAAAATTCAAAAATCGATAATATTGATAATATTGATAATGTTGATAATATTGATAATATTGATAATATTAACAATGTTGCAAATATCGATAAAATTGAAAAAATTGAAAAAATTGAAAAATTCAAAAAATTTGAAAAATCAATAATATTGATAATATTGATAACATTCACATTGTTGATGATAGCAACAATGTTGCAAATATCGATAAAATTGAAAAAATTGAAAAAATTTGAAAAATTCAAAAAATTTCAAAAATCAATAATATTGATAATATTCACAATGTTGATGATAGCAACAATGTTGCAAATATCGATAAAATTGAAAAAATTGAAAAAATTTGAAAAATTTGAAAGTTTTGAAACATCGATAATGTTAATAATATTGATAATATTCACAATGTTGATGATTGCAACAATGTTGCAAATATCGATAAAATTGAAAAAATTGAAAAAATTTGAAAAATTCAAAAAATTTCAAAAATCTATAATAATGATAATATCGACAATATTGATAATATTCACAATGTTGATGATTGCAACAATGTTGCAAATATCGATAAAATTGAAAAAATTGAAAAAATTTGAAAAATTCAAAAAATTTGAAAAATCGATAATATTGATAATATTGATAATATTCACAATGTTGATGATTGCAACAATGTTGCAAATATCGATAAAATTGAAAAAATTGAAAAAATTTGAAAAATTCAAAAAATTTGAAAAATCGATAATATTGATAATATTGATAATATTCACAATGTTGATGATTGCAACAATGTTGCAAATATCGATAAAATTGAAAAAATTGAAAAAATTGGAAAAATTTGAAAAATTTCAAAAATCGATAATATTGATAATATTGATAATATTGATAACATTCACAATGTTGATGATTGCAACAATGTTGCAAATATCGATAAAATTAAAAAAATTGAAAAAATTTTAAAAATCTATAATATTGATAATATTCACAATGTTGATGATTGCAACAATTTTGTAAATATCGATAAAATTGAAAAAATTTGCAAAATTTGAAAAATTTGAAAGTTTTAAAACATCGATAATGTTGATAATATTGATAATATTCACAATGTTGATGATTGCAACAATGTTGCAAATATCGATAAAATTGAAAAAATTGAAAAAATTTGAAAAATTAAAAAAATTTAAAAATCGATAATGTTGATAATATTGGTAATATTGATCATATTCACAATGTTGATGATTGCAACAATGTTGCAAATATCGATAAAATTGAAAAAATTGAAAAAATTTGAAAAATTCAAAAAATTCAAAAATCGATAATATTGATAATATTGATAATATTCACAATGTTGATGATTGCAACAATGTTGCAAATATCGATAAAATTGAAAAAATTGAAAAAATTTGAAAAATTCAAAAAATTTAAAAAATCGATGATATTGATAATATTGATAATATTGATAATATTCACAATGTTGATGATAGCAACAATGTTGCAAATATCGATAAAATTGAAAAAATTGAAAAAATTTGAAAAATTCAAAAAATTTAAAAAATCGATAATATTGATAATATTGATAATATTCACAATGTTGATGATAGCAACAATGTTGCAAATATCGATAAAATTGAAAAAATTGAAAAAATTTGAAAAATTCAAAAAATTTCAAAAATCGATAATATTGATAATATTGATAATATTCACAATGTTGATGATAGCAACAATGTTGCAAATATCGATAAAATTGAAAAAATTGAAAAAATTTGAAAAATTCAAAAAATTTGAAAAATCGATAATATTGATAATATTGATAATATTCACAATGTTGATGATAGCAACAATGTTGCAAATATCGATAAAATTGAAAAAATTGAAAAATTTGAAAAATTCAAAAAATTTCAAAAATCGATAATATTGATAATATTGATAATATTCACAATGTTGATGATAGCAACAATGTTGCAAATATCGATAAAATTGAAAAAATTGAAAAAATTGAAAAATTAAAAAAATTTCAAAATTAGATAATATTGATAATATTGATAATATTCACAATGTTGATGATAGCAACAATGTTGCAAATATCGATAAAATTGAAAAAATTGAAAAAATTTGAAAAAATTCAAAAAATTTAAAAAATCGATAAAACCGATAATACTGATAATATTGAGAATATTCACAATGTTGATGATAGCAACAATGTTGCAAATATCGATAAAATTGAAAAAATTGAAAAAATTTGAAAAATTCAAAAAATTTCAAAAATCGATAATATTGATAATATTGATAATATTCACAATGTTGATGATAGCAACAATGTTGCAAATATCGATAAAATTGAAAAAATTGAAAAAATTTGAAAAATTAAAAAAATTTCAAAAATCGATAATATTGATAATATTGATAATATTCACAATGTTGATGATTGCAACAATGTTGCAAATATCGATAAAATTGAAAAAATTGAAAAAATTTGAAATATTTTAAAAATCGATAAAACTGATAATATTGAAAATATTGATAATATTCACAATGTTGATGATAGCAACAATGTTGCAAATATCGATAAAATTGAAAAAATTGAAAAAATTTGAAAAATTTAAAAAATTTCAAAAATCGATAATATTGATAATATTGATAATATTCACAATGTTGATGATAGCAACAATGTTGCAAATATCGATAAAATTGAAAAAATTGAAAAAATTTGAAAAATTCAAAAAATTTCAAAAATCGATAAAACTGATAATATTGATAATATTGATAATATTCACAATGTTGATGATAGCAACAATGTTGCAAATATCGATAAAATTGAAAAAATTGAAAAAATTTGAAAAATTCAAAAAATTACAAAAATCGATAATATTGATAATATTGATAATATTCACAATGTTGATGATAGCAACAATGTTGCAAATATCGATAAAATTGAAAAAATTGAAAAAATTGAAAAAATTGAAAAAATTTAAAAATCGATAAAATTGATAATATTGATAATATTGATAATATTGACAATGTAGATGATAGCAACAATGTTGATAATATCGAAAAAATTGAAAAAATTGAAAAAAATTCGAAAAATTAAAAAAATGTCAAAAGTCGATAAAATTGATAATATTGATAATATTGATAATATTCACAATGTTGATGATAGCAACAATGTTGCAAATATCGATAAAATTGAAAAAATTGAAAAAATTTGAAAAATTCAAAAAATTTCAAAAGTCGATAAATTTGATAAAATTGATAATATTGATAATATTGATAATATTCACAATGTAGATGATAGCAACAATGTTGATAATATCGACAAAAATTTCAAAAATTGAAAAAATTGAAAAAATTTGAAAAATTCAAAAAATTTCAAAAATCGATAATATTGGTAATATTGATAATATTGATAATATTCACAATGTTGATGATAGCAACAATGTTGCAAATATCGATAAAATTGAAAAAATTGAAAAAATTTGAAAAATTCAAAAAATTTCAAAAGTCGATAAAATTGATAAAATTGATAATATTGATAATATTGACAATGTAGATGATAGCAACAATGTTGATTATATCGATAAAATTGAAAAAATTGAAAAATTTGAAAAATTCAAAAAATTTCAAAAATCGACAAAATTGATAATATTGATAATATTCACAATGTAGATGATAGCAACAATGTTGATAATATCGATAAAATTGAAAAAATTGAAAACATTCGAAAAATTTCAAAAATTTCAAAAATCGATAATATTGATAATATTGATAATATTCACAATGTAGATGATAGCAACAATGTTGATTATATCGATAAAATTGAAAAAATTTAAAAAATTCGAAAAATTCGAAAAATTTCAAAAATCGAAAAAATTGATAATATTGATAATATTCACTATGTTGATGATAGCAACAATGTTGATAATATCGATAAAATTGAAAAAATTGAAAAAATTGAAAAAATTCAAAAAATTTCAAAAGTCGATAAAATTGATAATATTGATAATATTGATAATATTCACAATGTTGATGATAGCAACAATGTTGATAATATCGATAAAATTGAAAAAATTGAAAAAATTCAAAAAATTCAAAAAATTTCAAAAATCGATAAAATTGATAATATTGATAATATTGATAATATTCACAATGTAGATGATAGCAACAATGTTGATAATATCGATAAAATTGAAAAATTCAGGAAATTGTATAAATTTGAAAAATTTAAAAAATTATAAAAAATTTCAAAAATCGATAAAATTGATAATATTGCTAATATTTCCAATGTAGATGATAGCAACAATGTTGATAATATCGAAAAAATTGAGAAAATTGAAAAAATTCAAAAAATTCGAAAAATCGATAAAACTGATAATATTGACAATATTCCCAATGTAGGTGATAAAAACAATGTTGATAATATCGATAAAATTGAAAAAATTGAAAAAATTTGAAAAATTCAAAAAATCGATAAAATTGGTAATGGTGATAATATTGATAATATTCACAATGTATATGATAGCAACAATGTTGATAATATCGATAAAATTGAAAAAATTGAAAAAATTTGAAAAATTCGAAAAATTCAAGAAATCGATAAAATGATAATTGATAATATTGATAATATTCACAATGTAGATGATAGCAACAATGTTGATAATATCGATAAAATTGAAAAAATTGAAAAAATTGAAAAATTCAAAAAATTTCGAAAAATCGATAATATTGATAATATTGATAATATTCACAATGTAGATGATAGCAACAATGTTGATAATATCGAAAAAATTCAAAAAATTGGAAAAATCGATAAAATCGGTAATATTGATAATATTGAGAATATTCACAATGTAGATGATAGCAACAATGTTGATGATATCGAAAAAATTGAACAAATAGAAAAAATATGAAAAATTCAAAAAATTTCAAAAATCGATAATATTGATAATATACAGAATGTTGATGTCAGCAACAATGTTGATAATATCGATAAAATTGAAAAAATTGAAAAAATTTGAAAAATTCCAAAAATGTCAAAAATCGATAAAAATGATAATATTGATAATATTGATAATATTCACAATGTAGATGATAGCAACAATGTCGATTATATCGATAAAATTGAAAAAATTAAAAAAATTGAAAAAATTCAAAAAATTTCAAAAATTGATAATATTGATAATATTTATAATATTCACAATGTAGATGATAGCAACAATGTTGATAATATCGAAAAAATTGAAAAAATTGAAAAAATTTGAAAAATTCAAAAAATTTCAAAAATCGATAAAACTGATAATATTGATAATATTTTTAATATTCACAATGTAGATGATAGCAACAATGTTGATAATATCGATAAAATTGAAAAAATTGAAAAAATTTGAAAAATTTCAAAAATCGACAAAATTGATAATATAGATAATATTGATAATATTGACAATGTAGATGATAGCAACAATGTTGATTATATCGATAAAATTGAAAAAATTTGAAAAATTTCAAAAATCGACAAAATTGATAATATTGATAATATTGATAATATTGACAATGTAGATGATAGCAACAATGTTGATTATATCGATAAAATTGAAAAAATTGAAAAAATCGACAAAATTGATAATATTGATAATATCGATAACATTCACAATGTTGATGATAGCAACAATGTTGATAATATCGAAAAAATTGAAAAAATTGAAAAAATTCGGAAAATTAAAAAAATTCGAAAAATTCAAAAAATTTTAAAAGTCGATAAAACTGATAATATTGATAATATTGATAATATTCCCAATGTAGATGATAGCAACAATGTTGATAATATCGAAAAAATTGAAAAAATTGAAAAAATTCGGAAAATTCAAAAAATTCGAAAAATTCAAAAAATGTCAAAAGTCGATAAAATTGATAATATTGATAATATTGATATTATTCATAATGTAGATGATAGCAACAATGTTGATAATATCGAAAAAATCGAAAAAATTAAAAAAATTCGAAAAATTCAAAAAATGTCAAAAGTCGATAAAATTGATAATATTGATAATATTGATATTATACACAATGTTGATACTTCCGAAAAAATTCAAAAAATTAAAAAATTTCAAAAATCGACAAAATCGACAAAATTGATAATATTGATAATATTGATAATATTCACAATGTAGATGATAGCAACAATGTTGATTATATCGATAAAATTGAAAAAATTGAAAAAATTTGAAAAATTCCAAAAATCGATAAAACTGAATATATTGATAATATTGATAATATTCCCAATGTAGATGATAGCAACAATGTTGATAATATCGAAAAAATCGAAAAAATTAAAAAAATTCGAAAAATTCAAAAAATTTCAAAAATCGACAAAATTGATAATATTGATAATATTGATAATATTCTCAATGTAGATGATAGCAACAATGTTGATTATATCGATAAAATTGAAAAAATTGAAAAAATTTGAAATATTCCAAAAATTTCAAAAATCGACAAAATTGATAATGTCGATAATATCGATAACATTCACAATGTTGATGATAGCAACAATGTTGATAATATCGAAAAAATTGAAAAAATTGAAATATTCGGAAAATTCAAAAAATTCGAAAAATTCAAAAAATTTTAAAAGTCGATAAAACTGATAATATTGATAATATTATTAATATTCACAATGTAGATGATAGCAACAATGTTGATAATATCGAAAAAATTGAAAAAATTGAAAAAATTCGGAAAATTAAAAAAATTCGAAAAATTCAAAAAATGTCAAAAGTCGATAAAATTGATAATATTGATAATATTGATATTATTCACAATGTTGATGATAGCAACAATGTTGATACTTCCGAAAAAATTCAAAAAATTCAAAAAATTCGAAAAATTCAAAAAATTTCAAAAATCGACAAAATTGATAATATTGATAATATTGATAATATTCCCAATGTAGATGATAGCAACAATGTTGATAATATCGAAAAAATTGAAAAAATTGAAATATTCGGAAAATTCAAAAAATTCGAAAAATTCAAAAAATTTCAAAAATCGACAAAATTGATAATATTGATAATATTGATAATATTGACAATGTAGATGATAGCAACAATGTTGATTATATCGATAAAATAACACAACACTGAAACCATATAACAACAATTCCACAATTACCACAAATCACCAACCTGACAAAAATGAAATAATAACAAATCAATAACAATACCAAGATATCTGACAGCACCACATAATCACCACACTCCACCCCCAATCCCAAACCCCCCAACCCCCACTCACCCAATCACCACAATCACCACAATCAACAACCCCATACTCATCACTCCCCCAATATAACCACACTCACCCAATCCCCCAACTCCCCCAACCCCCACCCCCACCCAACTCCACCCAATCACCACAATCACCACAACCCCATACTCATCACTCCCCCATAATCAACACACTCACCCAATCCCCCCAATCCCCCAATCCCCCAACCCCAACCTCACCCACAATCACCACAATCACCAAACCCCATACTCATCACTCCCCATAATCACCACACCCCTCACCCCAATCCCCCAACCCCCCCAAACCCCCATCCCCACTCACCCAATCACCACAATCACAACACCCCCCATACTCATCACTCCCCCATAATCACCACACTCCCCCCAATCCCCCCAATCCCCAACACCCCCCCAACCCCCCAACCCCACACTCCCCCCAATCACCACAATCACCACATCACACACCCCCATACTCATCACTCCCCCATAATCACCACCACCCCAACCCCAATCCCCCAAACCCCCCAACCCCCCCAACCCCCATCACCCCAATCACCACAATCACCACAATCCACCACTATCACATCAACCCCCATAATCACAACTCACCCACCAATCCCCACCCAAACCCCCAACCCCCCCAACCCCCACCTCACCCCATCACCAATCACCACAATCACCACAACCCCATACTCATCACTCCCCCATAATCAACACACTCACCCCAATCCCCCCAATCCCCCAAATCCCCCAACCCCCCAACCCCACCCCAATCACCACAATCACCACAATCACCACAACCCCATACTCATCACTCCCCCCATAATCACCACACTCACCCATCCCCCCAATCCCCCAACTCCCCCAACCCCCCAAACCCCCCACTCACCCCAATCACCACAATCACCACAATCACACAAACCCCATACTCATCACTCCCCCCATAATCACCACACTCCCCCCAATCCCCCCAATCCCCCCAATCCCCAACCCCCCAACCCCCCAACCCCCCACTCACCCAATCACCACAATCACCACAACCCCCATAATCATCACTCCCCCCATAATCACCACACCTCCCCCAACCCCCCAATCCCCCCAACCCCCCAATCCCCCACAACCCCCAACCCACTCACCCCAATCACCACAATCACACAATCACACAACCCCATACTCATCACTCCCCCCATAATCACCACACTCCCCCAACCCCCCCCAACCCCCCAACTCCCCCAACCCCCCCAACCCCCCATCACCCCATCACCACAATCACCACAATCACCACAACCCCCATACTCATCACTCCCCCATAATCACCACACTCCCCCCAATCCCCCCAATCCCCCCAATCCCCCAACCCCCCCAACCCCCACTCACCCCAATCACCACAATCACACAATCACCACAACCCCATACTCATCACTCCCCCCATAATCACCACACTCACCCCCAATCCCCCCAATCCCCCCAACCCCCCAACCCCCCAAACCCCCCACTCACCCCAATCACCACAATCACCACAATCACCACAACCCCCATACTCATCACTCCCCCCATAATCAACTCACCCAACCCCCCAATCCCCCCAATCCCCCAACCCCCAAATCCCCCAACCCCCCCAACTCACCCCAATCACCACAATCACCACAAATCACCACATCCCCCATAATCACCACCATCCCCCCAATCCCCCAACCACCCATCCCCACAATCACCACAATCCCACAACCCCCAACCATCACCCCCCAATCACCCAACCCCAATCCCCCAACCCCCACACTCACCATCCCCCAATCACCTCAATCACCCACAACCCCCCAATCACCCCAATCACCCCAACCACACCCCCACTCACCCCAATCACCACAATCACCACAACACCCACACCATCACTCCCCCCATAATCACACACTCACCCAATCCCCCAATCCCCCCAACTCCCCCAACCCCCCCAAACCCCCCACTCACCCCAATCACCACAATCACCACAATCACCACAACCCCATACTCATCACTCCCCCATAATCACCACACTCACCCCAATCCCCCCAATCCCCCAACCCCCAACCCCCCAACCCCCCAACCCCCCACTCACCCCAATCACCACAATCACCACAATCACCACAACCATACTCATCACTCCCCCCATAATCACCACACTCCCCCAATCCCCCCAATCCCCCCAACCCCCCAACCCCCCCAACCCCCACTCACCCCATCACACAATCACCACAATCACACACCCCCATAATCACACACTCCCCCCAACCCCCCATACCCCCCAACCCCCCAACCCCCCACCCACCCCAATCACCCCAATCACCACAATCACCACAACCCCATATCACACTCCCCCATAATCACCACACTCACCCCATCCCCCCAATCCCCCAAATCCCCAACCCCCCCAAACCCCCATCACCACAATCACCACAATCACCACAACCCCATACTCATCACTCCCCCATAATCACCACACTCCCCCAATCCCCCCAATCCCCCAATCCCCAACCCCCCAACCCCCCACTCCCCCAATCACCACAATCACCACATCACCACAACCCCATACTCATCACTCCCCCATAATCACCACACTCACCCCAATCCCCCAATCCCCCAATCCCCAACCCCCCAAACCCCCACTCACCCCAATCACCCAATCACCACAATCACCACAACCCCCATACTCATCACTCCCCCCATAATCACCACACCTCCCCCCAATCCCCCCCAATCCCCCCAACCCCCAACCCCCCAACCCCCAACCCCATACCCATCACCACAATCACCACAATCACCACAACCCCCATACTCATCACTCCCCCCATAATCACCACACCCCCCAATCCCCCAACCCCCCAATCCCCCCAACCCCCCCAACCCCCCAACCCCCCATCCCCCAATCACCCAATCACCACAATCACCACAACCCCATATCATCACTCCCCCCATACACCACCACCCCCACCCCCCACCCCCCAACCCCAACCCCCAACCCCCCCAACCCCACCCCAATCACACATCACCACAACCACCCACCAACTCACACCCCCCCAATCACACACCCCCACCCCCAATCCCCCAACCCCCCCCAACCCCCCAACCACCCCCCCACCCCAACCCCACCCCCACCAACCACAACCCACATCCACCCCCCCAACCACCACACCCCCCCCAAACCCCCAACCCCAACCACATCACCAACAACACCACACCCAATCATCACCCCATAATCACCACCCACCCCATCCCCCCCCAACCCCCCAACCCCCCCCAACCCCCCACCCACCCCCAACCACAATCACCACACCCCACCACACCACAACCCATCCACTCCCCCCATAATCACACCCACCCCCAACCCCAACCCCCAACTCCCCCAACCCCCCAACCCCCACCCCCATCACCACAATCACCACAATACCACAACCCATACTCATCACCCCCATACAACACCACCACCCACTCCCCCCAACCCCCAACCCCCCAACCCCCCAACCCCACCCCTCACCCCAATCACCCACACCAATCACCACAACCCAACCATCACTCCCCCATAATCACCACCCCCACCCCAATCCCCACCACCCCCCAACCCCCCCAACCCCCAACCCCCCCAACCCCCACACCCATCACCACAATCACCACAATCACCACAACCCATATCATCACTCCCCATATCACCACACTCCCCCATCCCCCCAATCCCCCAACCCCCCAACCCCCACCACCCAATCACCACAATCACCACACCACAACCCCATACTCATCACTCCCCACATCAACACACCCCAACCCCCCACCCATCCCCCCCAACCCCCCAATCCCCCAACCCCCCCACCCCACACAACCACAATCACCACAACACCACAACCCCATACCATCACTCCCCAATCACCAACTCCCCCAACCCCCAACCCCCAACCCCCCCAACCCACCCCACCCCCCAACACCACCATCACCACAACCCCATACTCACACTCCCCCATAATCACCACCACCCACTCCCCCCAATCCCCAATCCCCCAACCCCCAACCCCCCCCCAACCCCCCCACCCCCACTCACCCCAATCACCACAATCACCACAACACCACCCCCATACTCATCACTCCCCCCATAATCACCACCAACCCCCCAACCCCCCAACCCCCAACCCCCCCAAACCCCCACCTCCCCCAATCACCACAATCACCACACACCACCCCAACCATCACACCCCCCATAACACTCACCCCAACCCCCAACCCCAACCCCCCAACCCCCAACCCCCACACCCCCACCCACAATCACCACAATCACAACACCCATACTCATCACCCCCATAATCACCCACCCCCAATCCCCCCAACCCCCCAACCCCCCAACCCCCCCAAACCCCCCCCACCCCAATCACCACAATCACCACAATCACCACAACCCCATACCATCACTCCCCCATAATCACCACACCACCCCAACCCCCCCAACCCCCCAACCCCCCAACCCCCAACCCCCAACCCACCCCCATCACACACCACAACCCAACCCACACAACCCCATACAACACCCCACCCCAACCCCCCAACCCCCAACCCCCCCAACCCCAACACCCAACCACCACAACCCCCCATCACCCCAATCACACACACCCAACCCCAACCCCCCCAACTCCCCACACCAACCCCACCCACCCACCCCAACCATCACACCCCAAATCACCACACCACCCCCATCCCCCAACCCCCCAAACCCCAACCCCCCCAACCCCAACACCCCACTCACCCCATCACCACAACACCACAATCACCACAACCCCCAAATCCACCCACCCCCCACCCAACCCCCAACCCACCCCCAACCCCCCACCCCCCACCCCCCACCCCCCAACACCACAACCCCCACAACCCCACCACTCATCCACCCACCCATAACACACCACCCCCAACCCCCCAACCCCCCAACCCCCCAACCCCCACCCCCCACCACCCAACACCACACCCACCAACCCCCATACTCACACCCCCAATCAACACCCACCCAATCCCCCCAACCCCCCAACCCACCCAACCCCCACCCCCAACCACCACAATCACCACAATCACCACAACCCCATACTCATCCCCCCCATAATCACCACCCCCCCAACCCCCAACCCCCCAACCCCCAACCCCCCAACCCCCCCAACCCCCAACCCACCCATCCCCCAACCCACAATCACCACACACCAACCCCATACTCATCACCCCCATAATCCCACACCCCCCCCATCCCCCCAACCCCCCAACCCACCCCAACCCCCCAAACCCCCCACTCACCCCATCACCACAACACCACAATCACCACAACCCCATACTCAACACTCCCCATAATCACACCACCCCAACCCCCCAACCCCCCAACCCCCACCCAACCCCCCCAACCCCCCCCACCCACACCCATCACCACAATCACCACAATCACCACAACCACATCATCCCCCCATAATCACCACATCACCCAATCCCCCCAATCCCCCCAATCCCCCCATCCCCAACCCCCACCACCCCATCACCACAATCACACAATCACCACAACCCATACTCATCACTCCCCATAATCACCACACTCCCCCCAACCCCCCAACCCCCCAATCCCCAACCCCCCAAACCCCCACCCCCATACCCCCATCACCACAATCACCACAACCCCATACTCATACTCCCCCATAATCACCACACC
>JASVEB010000176.1:0-13972 GCA_036983795.1 Megachile lagopoda | reverse complement strand
AAAAATCGAAAAATGATAAATTGATAATATTGATAATATTCACAATGTAGACGATAGCAACAATGTTGATTATATCGATAAAAATGAAAAAATTAAAAAAATTCGAAAAATTCAAAAAATTTCAAAAGTCGATAAAATTGATAATATTGATAATATTGATAATATTCACAATGTAGATGATAGCAACAATGTTGATAATATCGAAAAAATTGAAAAAATTGAAAAATTTCGAAAAATTCAAAAAATTTCAAAAGTCGATAAAATTGATAATATTGATAATATTGATATTATTTATAATGTAGATGATAGCAACAATGTTGATAATATCGAAAAAATCGAAAAAATTGAAAAATTTCGAAAAATTCAAAAAATTTCAAAAGTCGATAAAATTGATAATATTGATAATATTGATAATATTCACAATGTAGATGATAGCAACAATGTTGATAATATCGAAAAAATTGAAAAAATTGAAAAAATTCGAAAAATTCAAAAAATTTCAAAAGTCGATAAAATTGATAATATTGATAATATTGATAATATTCACAATGTAGATGATAGCAACAATGTTGATAATATCGAAAAAATTGAAGAAATTGAAAAAATTCGAAAAATTCAAAAAATTTCAAAAGTCGATAAAATTGATAATATTGATAATATTGATAATATTCACAATGTAGATGATAGCAACAATGTTGATAATATCGAAAAAATTGAAAAAATTCGAAAAATTCAAAAAATGTCAAAAGTCGATAAAATTGATAATATTGATAATATTGATAATATTCCCAATGTAGAAGATAACAACAATGTTGATAATATCGAAAAAATCGAAAAAATTGAAAAAATTCGGAAAATTCAAAAAATTTTAAAAGTCGATAAAACTGATAATATTGATAATATTATTAATAGTCACAATGTAGATGATAGCAACAATGTTGATAATATCGAAAAAATTGAAAAAATTGAAAAAATTGAAAAAATTCGAAAAATTCAAAAAATTTCAAAAGTCGATAAAATTGATAATATTGATAATATTGATAATATTCACAATGTAGATGATAGCAACAATGTTGATAATATCGAAAAAATTGAAAAAATTCAAAAAATTCGAAAAATTCAAAAAATTTCAAAAGTCGATAAAATTGATAATATTGATAATATTGATAATATTCACAATGTAGATGATAGCAACAATGTTGATAATATCGAAAAAATTGAAAAAATTGAAAAAATTCGAAAAATTCAAAAAATGTCAAAAGTCGATAAAATTGATAATATTGATAATATTGATATTATTCACAATGTAGATGATAGCAACAATGTTGATAATATCGAAAAAATCGAAAAAATTAAAAAAATTCGAAAAATTCAAAAAATTTCAAATGGCGATAAAATTGATGAAATTTATAATATTGATAATATTGACAATGTAGATGACAGCAACAATGTTGATTATATCGATAAAATTGAAAAAATTTGAAAAATTCCAAAAATCAATAAAACTGATAATATTGATAATATTGATAATATTCCCAATGTAGATGATAGCAACAATGTTGATAATATCGAAAAAATCGAAAAAATTAAAAAAATTCGAAAAATTCAAAAAATTTCAAAAGTCGATAAAATTGATAAAATTGATAATATTGATAATATTGACAATGTAGATGATAGCAACAATGTTGATAATATCGAAAAAATTGAAAAAATTGAAAAAATTCGAAAAATTCAAAAAATGTCAAAAGTCGATAAAATTGATAAAATTGATAATATTGATAATATTGACAATGTAGATGATAGCAACAATGTTGATTATATCGATAAAATTGAAAAAATTGGAAAAATTCGGAAAAATTCGGAAAATTCAAAAAATTCAAAAGTCGATAAAATTGATAATATTGATAATATTGATAATATTCCCAATGTAGATGATAGCAACAATGTTGATAATATCGAAAAAATCGAAAAAATTGAAAAAATTCGAAAAATTCAAAAAATTTCAAAAGTCGATAAAATTGATAATATTGATAATATTGATAATATTCACAATGTAGATGATAGCAACAATGTTGATAATATCGAAAAAAATGAAAAAATTGAAAAAATTCGAAAAATTCAAAAAATTTCAAAAGTCGATAAAATTGATAATATTGATAATATTGATAATATTCACAATGTAGATGATAGCAACAATGTTGATAATATCGAAAAAATTGAAAAAATTAAAAAAAAAAAAAAATTTCAAAAGTCGATAAAATTGATAAAATTGATAATATTGATATTATTCCCAATGTAGATGATAGCAACAATGTTGATTATATCGAAAAAATTGAAAAAATTCGAAAAATTCAAAAAATTTCAAAAGTCGATAAAATTGATAATATTGATAATATTGATAATATTCACAATGTTGATGATAGCAACAATGTTGATAATATCGAAAAAATTGAAAAAATTGAAAAAATTCGGAAAATTCAAAAAATTTCAAAAGTCGATAAAATTGATAAAATTGATGATATTGATAATATTGACGATGTACATGATAGCAACAATGTTGATTATATCGAAAAAATTGAAAAAATTCAAAAAATTCGAAAAATTCAAAAAATGTCAAAAGTCGAAAAATTGATAAAATTGATGATATTGATAATATTGACAATGTACATGATAGCAACAATGTTGATTATATCGATAAAATTGAAAAAATTGAAAAAATTCGAAAAATTCAAAATATGTCAAAAGTCGATAAAATTGATAATATTGATAATATTGATAATATTCACAATGTAGATGATAGCAACAATGTTGATAATATCGAAAAAATTGAAAAAATTAAAAAAATTCGAAAAATTCAAAAAATGTGAAAAGTCGATAAAACTGATAATATTGATAATATTGATAATATTCCTAATGTAGAAGATAACAACAATGTTGATAATATCGAAAAAATCGAAAAAATTGAAAAAATTCGAAAAATTCAAAAAATTTCAAATGGCGATAAAACTGATAATATTGATAATATTGATAATATTCCCAATGTAGATGATAGCAACAATGTTGATAATATCGATAAAATAGGAAAAATTGATAAAATTGGGAAAATTGGAAAAATTCCAAAAAATTCAAAAATCGATAAAATTGATAATATTGATAATATTGATAATATTCACAATGTAGATGATAGCAACAATGTTGATAATATCGAAAAAATCGAAAAAATTGAAAAAATTCGAAAAATTCAAAAAATTTCAAAAGTCGATAAAATTGATAATATTGATAATATTGATAATATTCACAATGTAGATGATAGCAACAATGTTGATAATATCGAAAAAATCGAAAAATTTTCAAAAAATTTCAAAAGTCGATAAAATTGATAATATTGATAATATTGATAATATTGACAATGTAGATGATAGCAACAATGTTGATTATATCGATAAAATTGAAAAAATTGAAAAAATTGAAAAAATTGAAAAAATTTGAAAAATTCCACAAATCGATAAAACTGATAATATTGATAATATTGATAATATTCACAATGTAGATGATAGCAACAATGTTGATAATATCGAAAAAATCGAAAAAATTAAAAAAATTCGAAAAATTCAAAAAATTTCAAAAGTCGATAAAATTGATAATATTGATAATATTGATAATATTCACAATGTAGATGATAGCAACAATGTTGATAATATCGAAAAAATTGAAAAAATTGAAAAAATTCGAAAAATTCAAAAAATTTCAAAAGTCGATAAAATTGATAATATTGATAACATTGATAATATTGATAATATTGACAATGTAGATGATAGCAACAATGTTGATTATATCGATAAAATTGAAAAAATTGAAAAAATTCGAAAAATTCAAAAAATTTCAAAAGTCGATAAAATTGATAATATTGATAATATTGATAATATTCATAATGTAGATGATAGCAACAATGTTGATAATATCGAAAAAATTGAAAAAATTGAAAAAATTCGAAAAATTCAAAAAATTTCAAAAGTCGATAAAATTGATAAAATTGATAATATTGATAATATTGACAATGTAGATGATAGCAACAATGTTGATAATATCGAAAAAATTGAAAAAATTGAAATATTCGGAAAATTCAAAAAATTTCAAAAGTCGATAAAATTGATAATATTGATAATATTGATAATATTCACAATGTAGATGATAGCAACAATGTTGATAATATCGAAAAAATCGAAAAAATTAAAAAAATTCGAAAAATTCAAACAATTTCAAAAGTCGATAAAATTGATAATATTGATAATATTGATAATATTCCCAATGTAGATGATAGCAACAATGTTGATAATATCGAAAAAATTGAAAAAATTGAAAAAATTGAAAAAATTCAAAAAATTTCAAAAGTCGATAAAATTGATAATATTGATAATATTGATAATATTCACAATGTAGATGATAGCAACAATGTTGATAATATCGAAAAAATCGAAAAAATTGAAAAAATTCGAAAAATTCAAAAAATTTCAAAAATCGATAAAATTGATAAAATTGATAATATTGATAATATTGACAATGTAGATGATAGCAACAATGTTGATTATATCGATAAAATTGAAAAAATTCGGAAGATCCAAAAAATTCGAAAAATTCAAAAAATTTCAAAAGTCGATAAAATTGATAATATTGATAATATTGATAATATTCCCAATGTAGATGATAGCAACAATGTTGATAATATCGAAAAAATCGAAAAAATTAAAAAATTCGAAAAATTCAAAAAATTTCAAAAGTCGATAAAATTGATAAAATTGATAATATTGATAATATTGACAATGTAGATGATAGCAACAATGTTGATAATATCGAAAAAATTGAAAAAATTGAAAAAATTCGAAAAATTCAAAAAATTTCAAAAGTCGATAAAATTGATAATATTGATAATATTGATAATATTCCCAATGTAGATGATAGCAACAATGTTGATAATATCGAAAAAATCGAAAAAATTCAAAAAATTCGAAAAATTCAAAAAATTTCAAAAGTCGATAAAATTGATAATATTGATAATATTGATAATATTCCCAATGTAGATGATAGCAACAATGTTGATAATATCGAAAAAATCGAAAAAAATTTAAAAAATTCGAAAAATTCAAAAAATTTCGAAAGTCGATAAAATTGATAAAATTGAAAAAATTTATAATATTGATAATATTGACAATGTAGATGATAGCAACAATGTTGATAACATCGAAAAAATTGAAAAAATTGAAAAAAATTCGGAAAATTCAAAAAATTCAAAAATCGACAAAATTGATAATATTGATAATATTGATAATATTCCCAATGTAGATGATAGCAACAATGTTGATAATATCGAAAAAATTGAAAAAATTGAACTATTCGGAAAATTCAAAAAATTCGAAAAATTCAAAAAATTTCAAAAGTCGATAAAATTGATAAAATTGATAATATTGATAATATTCACAATGTAGATGATAGCAACAATGTTGATAATATCGAAAAAATTGAAAAAATTGAAAAATTCGGAAAATTCAAAAAATTTCAAAAGTCGATAAAATTGATAATATTGATAATATTGATAATATTGACAATGTAGATGATGGCAACAATGTTGATAATATCGAAAAAATCGAAAAAATTAAAAAAATTCGAAAAATTCAAAAAATTTCAAAAGTCGATAAAATTGATAAAATTGATAATATTGATAATATTGACAATGTAGATGATAGCAACAATGTTGATAATATCGATAAAATTGAAAAAATTGAAAAATTCGGAAAATTCAAAAGATTCGAAAAATTCAAAAAATTTCAAAAGTCGATAAAATTGATAATATTGATAATATTGATAATATTCAGAATGTAGATGATAGCAACAATGTTGATAATATCGAAAAAATCGAAAAAATAAAAAAAAAAATTCGAAAAATTCAAAAAATTTCAAAAGTCGATAAAATTGATAAAATTGATAATATTGATAATATTGACAATGTAGATGATAGCAACAATGTTGATAATATCAAGAAATTGAAAAAATTGAAAAAATGAGGAAAATTCAAAAAATTCGAAAAATTTAAAAAATTTCAAAAGTCGATAAAATTGATAATATTGATAATATTGATAATATTCACAATGTAGATGATAGCAACAATGTTGATAATATCGAAAAAATTGAAAAAATTAAAAAAAATTCGGAAAATTCAAAAAAATTCAAAAGTCGATAAAATTGATAATATTGATAATATTGATAATATTCACAATGTAGATGATAGCAACAATGTTGATAATATCGAAAAAATTGAAAAAATTGAAAAAATTCGAAAAATTCAAAAAGTTTCAAAAGTCGATAAAATTGATAAAATTGATAATATTGATAATATTGACAATGTAGATGATAGCAACAATGTTGATAATATCAAAAAATTGAAAAAATTAGGAAAATTCAAAAAATTCGAAAAATTCAAAAAATTTCAAAAGTCGATAAAATTGATAATATTGATAATATTGATAATATTCACAATGTAGATGATAGCAACAATGTTGATAATATCGAAAAAATCGAAAAAATTCAAAAAATTCGAAAAATTCAAAAAATTTCAAAAGTCGATAAAATTGATAAAATTGATAATATTGATAATATTGACAATGTAGATGATAGCAACAATGTTGATTATATCGATAAAATTGAAAAAATTGAAAAAATTGAAAAAATTCGAAAAATAAAAAAATTCAAAAATCGATAAAATTGATAATATTGATAATATTGATAATATTCCCAATGTAGATGATAGCAACAATGTTGATAATATCGAAAAAATCGAAAAAATTAAAAAAATTCGAAAAATTCAAAAAATTTCAAAAGTCGATAAAATTGATAATATTGATAATATTGATAATGTAGATGATAGCAACAATGTTGATAATATCGAAAAAATTGAAAAAATTGAAAAAATTCGAAAAATTCAAAAAATTTCAAATGTCGATTAAATTGATAATATTGATAATATTCACAATGTAGATGATAGCAACAATGTTGATAATATCGAAAAAATTGAAAAAATTAGGAAAATTCAAAAAATTCGAAAAATTCAAAAAATTTCAAAAGTCGATAAAATTGATAATATTGATAATATTGATAATATTCACAATGTAGATGATAGCAACAATGTTGATAATATCGAAAAAATTGAAAAAATTGAAAAAATTCAAAAAATTCGAAAAATTCAAAAAATTCAAAAGTCGATAAAATTGATAATATTGATAATATTGACAATGTAGATGATAGCAACAATGTTGATAATATCGAAAAAATCGAAAAAATTCAAAAAATTCGAAAAATTCAAAAAATTTCAAAAGTCGATAAAATTGATAATATTGATAATATTGATAATATTCACAATGTAGATGATAGCAACAATGTTGATAATATCGAAAAAATCGAAAAAATTAAAAAAATTCGAAAAATTCAAAAAATTTCAAAAGTCGATAAAATTGATAAAATTGATAATATTGATAATATTGACAATGTAGATGATAGCAACAATGTTGATAATATCGAAAAAATTGAAAAAATTGAAAAAATTCAAAAAATTCGAAAAATTCAAAAATGTCAAAAATCGATAAAATTGATAATATTGATAATATTGATAATATTCCCAATGTAGATGATAGCAACAATGTTGATAATATCGAAAAAATCGAAAAAATTAAAAAAATTCGAAAAATTCAAAAAATTTCAAAAGTCGATAAAATTGATAATATTGATAATATTGATAATATTGACAATGTAGATGATAGCAACAATGTTGATTATATCGATAAAATTGAAAAAATTGAAAAAATTGAAAAAATTCGAAAAATTCAAAAAATTTCAAAAGTCGATAAAATTGATAATATTGATAATATTGATAATATTCACAATGTAGATGATAGCAACAATGTTGATAATATCGAAAAAATCGAAAAAATTAAAAAAATTCGAAAAATTCAAAAAATTTCAAAAGTCGATAAAATTGATAAAATTGATAATATTGATAATATTGACAATGTAGATGATAGCAACAATGTTGATAATATCGAAAAAATTGAAAAAATTCGAAAAATTCGAAAAATTTCAAAAATCGATAAAATTGATAAAATTGATAATATTGATAATATTGACAATGTAGATGATAGCAACAATGTTGATAATATCGAAAAAATTGAAAAAATTGAAAAAATTCGAAAAATTCAAAAAATTTCAAAAGTCGATAAAATTGATAATATTGATAATATTGATAATATTCACAATGTAGATGATAGCAACAATGTTGATAATATCGAAAAAATCGAAAAAATTCAAAAAATTCGAAAAATTCAAAAAATTTCAAAAGTCGATAAAATTGATAATATTGATAATATTGATAATATTGACAATGTAGATGATAGCAACAATGTTGATAATATCGAAAAAATTGAAAAAATTGAAAAAAATTCAAAAAATTTCAAAAGTCGATAAAATTGATAATATTGATAATATTGATAATATTCACAATGTAGATGATAGCAACAATGTTGATAATATCGAATAAATCAAGAAAGTTCGAAAATATTTAAAAGTCGATAAAGTTGATAAAATTGATAATATTGATAATATTGACAATGTAGATGATAGCAACATTGTTGATAATATCGAAAAAATTGAAAAAATTGAAAAAATTCGAAAAATTCAAAAAATTTCAAAAGTCGATAAAATTGATAAAATTGATAATATTGATAATATTGACAATGTAGATGATAGCAACAATGTTGATTATATCGATAAAATTGAAAAAATTAGAAAATTCGAAAAATTCAAAAAAATCGAAAAAATAAAAAAAATGTCAAAAATCGATAAAATTGATAAAATAGATAATATTGATAATATTGACAATGTAGATAATAACAACAATGTTGATTATAGCGATAAAATTAAAAAAATCGAAAAAATTAAAAAATTCGAAAAATTCAAAAAATTTCAAAAGTCGATAAAATTGATAAAATTGATAATATTGATAATATTGACAATGTAGATGATAGCAACAATGTTGATAATATCGATAAAATTGAAAAAATTGAAAAAATTCGAAAAATTCAAAAAATTTCAAAAGTCGATAAAATTGATAAAATTGATAATATTGATAATATTGACAATGTAGATGATAGCAACAATGTTGATAATATCGATAAAATTGAAAAAATTGAAAAAATTGAAAAAATTCGGAAAATCGAAAAAATTTCAAAAATCGATAAAATTGATAAAATTGATAATATTGATAATATTGACAATGTAGATGATAGCAACAATGTTGATAATATCGAAAAAATCGAAAAAATTCAAAAAATTCGAAAAATTCGAAAAATTCAAAAAATGTCAAAAGTCGATAAAATTGATAAAATTGATAATATTGATAATATTGACAATGTAGATGATAGCAACAATGTTGATTATATCGATAAAATTGAAAAAATTGAAAAATTTGAAAAATTCAAAAAATTTCAAAAGTCGATAAAATTGATAATATTGATAATATTGACAATGTAGATGATAGCAACAATGTTGATAATATCGAAAAAATCGAAAAAATTCAAAAAATTCGAAAAATTCAAAAAATTTCAAAAGTCGATAAAATTGATAAAATTGATAATATTGATAATATTGACAATGTAGATGATAGCAACAATGTTGATAATATCGAAAAAATTGAAAAAATTGAAAAAATTCGAAAAATTCAAAAAATTTCAAAAGTCGATAAAATTGATAATATTGATAATATTGATAATATTGACAATGTAGATGATAGCAACAATGTTGATAATATCGAAGAAATTGAAAAAATTGAAAAAATTGAAAAAATTGAAAAAATTCGAAAAATTCCAAAAATTTCAAAAATTGAAAAAATTGATAATATTGATAATATTGATAATATTCACAATGTAGATGATAGCAACAATGTTGATAATATCGAAAAAATTGAAAAAATTAAAAAATTCGAAAAATTCAAAAAATTTCAAAAGTCGATAAAATTGATAATATTGATAATATTGATAATATTCCCAATGTAGATGATAGCAACAATGTTGATAATATCGAAAAAATCGAAAAAATTAAAAAAATTCGAAAAATTCAAAAAATTTCAAAAGTCGATAAAATTGATAAAATTGATAATATTGATAATATTGACAATGTAGATGATAGCAACAATGTTGATTATATCGATAAAATTGAAAAAATTGAAAAAATTGAAAAAATTTGAAAAATTCAAAAAATCGATAAAACTGATAATATTGATAATATTGATAATATTCCCAATGTAGATGATAGCAACAATGTTGATAATATCGAAAAAATCGAAAAAATTAAAAAAATTCGAAAAATTCAAAAAATTTCAAAAGTCGATAAAATTGATAAAATTGATAATATTGATAATATTGACAATGTAGATGATAGCAACAATGTTGATAATATCAAAAAATTGAAAAAATTGAAAAAATTGAAAAAATTCGAAAAATTCAAAAAATTTCAAAAGTCGATAAAATTGATAAAATTGATAATATTGATAATATTGACAATGTAGATGATAGCAACAATGTTGATAATATCGAAAAAATCGAAAAAATTAAAAAAATTCGAAAAATTCAAAAAATTTCAAAAGTCGATAAAATTGATAATATTGATAATATTGATAATATTGACAATGTAGATGATAGCAACAATGTTGATTATATCGATAAAATTGAAAAAATTGAAAAAATTGAAAAAAATGAAAAAATTTGAAAAATGCGAAAAATCGATAAAACTGATAATATTGATAATATTGATAATATTCCCAATGTAGATGATAGCAACAATGTTGATAATATCGAAAAAATCGAAAAAATTAAAAAAATTCGAAAAATTCAAAAAATTTCAAAAGTCGATAAAATTGATAAAATTGATAATATTGATAATATTGACAATGTAGATGATAGCAACAATGTTGATAATATCAAAAAATTGAAAAAATTGAAAAAATTCGGAAATTTCTAAAAATTCGAAAAATTCAAAAAATGTCAAAACTCGATAAAATTGATAATATTGATAATATTGATAATATTCAGAATGTAGATGATAGCAACAATGTTGATAATATCGAAAAAATTGAAAAAATTAAAAAATTCGAAAAATTCAAAAAGTTTCAAAAGTCGATAAAATTGATAATATTGATAATATTGATAATATTCACAATGTAGATGATAGCAACAATGTTGATAATATCGAAAAAATGAAAAAATTGAAAAAATTCGAAAAATTCAAAAAATTTCAAAAGTCGATAAAATTGATAAAATTGATAATATTGATAATATTGACAATGTAGATGATAGCAACAATGTTGATTATATCGAAAAAATTGAAAAAATTGAAAAAATTCGAAAAATTCAAAAAATTTCAAAAGTCGATAAAATTGATAATATTGATAATATTGATAATATTCACAATGTAGATGATAGCAACAATGTTGATAATATCGAAAAAATCGAAAAAATTGAAAAAATTCGAAAAATTCAAAAAATTTCAAAAGTCGATAAAATTGATAATATTGATAATATTGATTCACAATGTAGATGATAGCAACAATGTTGATAATATCGAAAAAATTGAAAAAATTGAAAAAATTCGAAAAATTCAAAAAATTTCAAAAGTCGATAAAATTGATAATATTGATAATATTGATAATATTGACAATGTAGATGATAGCAACAATGTTGATTATATCGAAAAAATTGAAAAAATTGAAAAAATTCGAAAAAGTAAAAAAATTTCAAAAGTCGATAAAATTGATAAAATTGATAATATTGATAATATTGACAATGTAGATGATAGCAACAATGTTGATAATATCGAAAAAATTGAAAAAATTGAAAAAATTCGAAAAATTCAAAAAATTTCAAAAATCGACAAAATTGATAATATTGATAATATTGATAATATTGACAATGTAGATGATAGCAACAATGTTGATAATATCGAAAAAATCGAAAAAATTAAAAAAATTCGAAAAATTCAAAAAATTTCAAAAGTCGATAAAATTGATAATATTGATAATATTGACAATGTAGATGATAGCAACAATGTTGATTATATCGAAAAAATAGAAAAAATAAAAAAAATTCGAAAAATTCCAAAAATTTCAAAAGTCGATAAAATTGATAATATTGATAATATTGATAATATTCACAATGTATATGATAGCAACAATGTTGATAATATCGAAAAATTCGGAAAATTCTAAAAATTCGAAAAATTCAAAAAATTTCAAAAGTCGATAAAATTGATAAAATTGATAATATTGATAATATTGACAATGTAGATGATAGCAACAATGTTGATTATATCGATAAAATTGAAAAAATTCAAAAAATTCGAAAAATTCAAAAAATTTCAAAAGTCGATAAAATTGATAATATTGATAATATTGATAATATTCACAATGTAGATGATAGCAACAATGTTGATAATATCGATAAAATTGAAAAAATTGAAAGAATTGAAAAAATTCAAAAAATTTCAAAAATCGATAAAATTGATAATATTGATAATATTCACAATGTAGATGATAGCAACAATGTTGATATTATCGAAAAAATCGAAAAAATTAAAAAATTCGAAAAATTCAAAAAATTTCAAAAGTCGATAAAATTGATAAAATTGATAATATTGATAATATTGACAATGTAGATGATAGCAACAATGTTGATAATATCGAAAAAATTGAAAAAATTGAAAAAATTCGAAAAATTCAAAAAATTTCAAAAATCGACAAAATTGATAATATTGATAATATTGACAATGTAGATGATAGCAACAATGTTGATAATATCGAAAAAATCGAAAAAATTGAAAAAATTCGAAAAATTCAAAAAATTTCAAAAGTCGATAAAATTGATAATATTGATAATATTGATAATATTCACAATGTAGATGATAGCAACAATGTTGATAATATCGAAACAATTGAAAAAATTGAAAAAAATTCGAAAAATTCAAAAAATTTCAAAAGTCGATAAAATTGATAATATTGATAATATTGATAATATTCACAATGTAGATGATAGCAACAATGTTGATAATATCGAAAAAATTGAAAAAATTGAAAAAATTCGAAAAATTCAAAAAATTTCAAAAGTCGATAAAATTGATAATATTGATAATATTGATAATATTGACAATGTAGATGATAGCAACAATGTTGATTATATCGAAAAAATTGAAAAAATTGAAAAAATTCGGAAAATTCCGAAAATTTCAAAAATCGATAAAATTGATAATATTGATAATATTGATAATATTGACAATGTAGATGATAGCAACAATGTTGATAATATCGAAAAATTGAAAAAATTCAAAAAATTCGAAAAATTCAAAAAATTTCAAAAGTCGATAAAATTGATAAAATTGATAATATCGATAATATTCACAATGTAGATGATAGCAACAATGTTGATAATATCGAAAAAATTGAAAAAATTGAAAAAATTCGAAAAATTCAAAAAATTACTTCAAAAGTCGATAAAATTGATAATATTGATAATATTGATAATATTGACAATGTAGATGATAGCAACAATGTTGATAATATCGAAAAAATTGAAAAAATTGAAAAAATTCGAAAAATTCAAAAAATTTCAAAAGTCGATAAAATTGATAATATTGATAATCTTGATGACATTCACAATGTAGATGATAGCAACAATGTTGATAATATCGAAAAAATTGAAAAAATTGAAAAAATTCGAAAAATTCAAAAAATTTCAAAAGTCGATAAAACTGAAAATATTGATAATATTCACAATGTAGACGATAGCAACAATGTTGATAATATCGAAAAAATTGAAAAAATTGAAAAAATTCGAAAAATTCAAAAATTCAAAAGTCGATAAAATTGATAATATTGATAATATTA
>JASVEB010000175.1:0-14063 GCA_036983795.1 Megachile lagopoda | reverse complement strand
TCTCCGTCTTTGTCTCCGTCTTTGTCTCCGTCTTTGTCTCCGTCTTTGTCTCTGTCTTTGTCTCTGTCTTTGTCTCTGTCTTTGTCTCCGTCTTTGTCTCTGTCTTTGTCTCTGTCTTTGTCTCCGTCTTTGTCTCCGTCTTTGTCTCCGTCTTTGTCTCCGTCTTTGTCTCCGTCTTTGTCTCTGTCTTTGTCTCCGTCTTTGTCTCTGTCTTTGTCTCCGTCTTTGTCTCCGTCTTTGTCTCCGTCTTTGTCTCCGTCTTTGTCTCCGTCTTTGTCTCCGTCTTTGTCTCCGTCTTTGTCTCCGTCTTTGTCTCCGTCTTTGTCTCCGTCTTTGTCTCCTGTCTCTGTCTCTGTCTTTGTCTCTGTCTTTGTTCTTGTCTTTGTCTCTGTCTCTGTCTCCGTCTTGTCTCCGTCTTTGTCTCTGTCTTTGTCTCCGTCTTTGTCTCCGTCTTTGTCTCCGTCTTTGTCTCCGTCTTTGTCTCCGTCTTTGTCTCCGTCTTTGTCTCCGTCTTTGTCTCCGTCTTTGCATCCGTCTTTGCCGCCGTCTTTGTCTCCGTCTTTGTCTCCGTCTTTGCCTCCGTCTTTGTCTCCGTCTTGTCTCCGTCTTTCTCTCTGTCTTTGTCTCCGTCTTTGTCTCCGTCTTTGTCTCTCGTCTTTGTCTCCGTCTTTGTCTCCGTCTTTGTCTCCGTCTTTGTCTCCGTCTTTGTCTCGTCTTGTCTCCGTCTTTGTCTCCGTCTTTGTCTCCGTCTTTGTCTCCGTCTTTGTCTCCGTCTTTGTCTCTGTCTTTGTCTCGTCTTTGTCTCCGTCTTTGTCTCCGTCTTTGTCTCTGTCTTTGTCTCCGTCTTTGTCTCCGTCTTTGTCTCCGTCTTTGTCTCCGTCTTTGTATCCTTCTTTGGCTCTGTCTCTGTCTCCGTTGCTGTCTCCGTCGCTGTCTCGGTCTCTGTCTATGTCTCCGTCTTTGTCCCCGTCTTGGTCTTCGTCTTTGTCTCCGTCTTTGTCCGTCTTGCTCGTCTTTGTCTCCGTCTTTGTCTCCGTCTTTGCATCCGTCTTTGTCGCCGTCTTTGTCTCCGTCTTTGTCTCCGTCTTTGCCTCCGTCTTTGTCTCCGTCTTGTCTCCGTCTTTCTCTCTGTCTTTGTCTCTGACTTTGTGTCCGTCTTCGCCTCCGTCTTTCTCTTTGTCTTTATCTTTGTCTTTGTCTCCGTCTTTGTCTTCGTCTTTGTCTCTGTCTTTGTCTCCGTCTTTGTCTCTGTCTTTGTCACCGTCTTTGTCTCCGTCTTTGTCTCCGTCACTGTCTCCGTCTTTTTCTCCGTCTTTGTCTTTGTCTTTGTCTCTGTCTTTGTCTCCGTCTTTGTCTCCGTCTTTGTCTCCGTCTTTCTCTCCGTCTTTGTCTCCGTCTTGTCTCCGTCTTTGTCTCCGTCTTTGCCTCCGTCTTTGTCTCCGTCTTTGTCTCCGTCTTTGTCTCCGTCTTTGTCTCTGTCTTTGTCTCTGTCTTTGCCTCTGTCTTTGTCTCTGTCTTTGTCTCCGTCTTTGTCTCTGTCTCTGTCTCTGTCTTTGTCTCCGTCTTTGTCTCCGTCTTTGTCTCCGTCTTTGTCTCCGTCTTTTTCTCCGACTTTGTCTCCGTCTTTGTCTCCGTCTTTGTCTCCGTCTTGTCTCCGTCTTTGTCTCCGTCTTTGTCTCCGTCTTTGCTTCCGTCTTTGTCTCCGTCTTTGTCTCCGTCTTTGTCTCCGTCTTGTCTCCGTCTTTGTCTGCGTCTTTTGCCTCCGCCTTTGCTTCCGTCTTTGCCTCCGTCTTTGTCTCGTTCGCTGTCTCCGTCTTTGTCACTGTCTTTGTCTCTGTCTTTGTCTTCGTCTTTGTCTCTGTCTTTGTCTCCGTCTTTGTCTCCGTCTTTGTCTCGTCTTTGTCTCCGTCTTTGTCTCTGTCTTTGTCTCTGTCTTTGTCTCTGTCTTTGTCTCTGTCTTTGTCTCTGTCTTTGTCTCGTCTTTGTCTCTGTCTTTGTCTCTGTCTTTGTCTCCGTCTTTGTCTCCGTCTTTGTCTCGTCTTTGTCTCCGTCTTTGTCTCCGTCTTTGTCTCCGTCTTTGTCTCTGTCTTTGTCTCCGTCTTTGTCTCTGTCTTTGTCTCCGTCTTTGTCTCTGTCTTTGTCTCTGTCTTTGTCTCCGTCTTTGTCTCGTCTTTGTCTCCGTCTTTGTCTCCGTCTTTGTCTCCGTCTTTGTCTCCGTCTTTGTCTCCGTCTTTGTCTCCGTCTTTGTCTCTGTCTTTGTCTCCGTCTTTGTCTCCGTCTTTGTCTCCGTCTTTGTCTCCGTCTTTGTCTCTGTCTTTGTCTCCGTCTTTGTCTCCGTCTTTGTCTCCGTCTTTGTCTCCGTCTTTGTCTCCGTCTTTGTCTCCGTCTTTGTCTCTGTCTTTGTCTCCGTCTTTGTCTCCGTCTTTGTCTCCGTCTTTGTCTCCGTCTTTGTCTCCGTCTTTGTCTCTGTCTTTGTCTCCGTCTTTGTCTCCGTCTTTGTCTCCGTCTTTGTCTCCGTCTTTGTCTCCGTCTTTGTCTCCGTCTTTGTCTCCGTCTTTGTCTCTGTCTTTGTCTCGTCTTTGTCTCTGTCTTTGTCTCCGTCTCTGTCGTCTGTCTCTGTCTTTGTCTCCGTCTTTGTCTCCGTCTTTGTCTCCGTCTTTGTCTCCGTCTTTGTCTCCGTCTTTGTCTCTGTCTTTGTCTCTGTCTTTGTCTCCGTCTTTGTCTCCGTCTTTGTCTCCGTCTTTGTCTCTGTCTTTGTCTCTGTCTTTGTATCCGTCCTTATCTCCGTCTTTGTGTCCGTCTTTGTCTCCGTCTTTGTCTCTGTATTTGTCTCCGTCTTTGTCTCCGTCTTTGCCTCCATCGTTGTATGCGTCTTTGTATCAGACTTTGTCTCCGTCCTGGTCTCTGTCTTTGTCTCCGTCTCTGTCTCTGTCTCTGCCTCTGTCTCTGTCTTTGTCTCCGTCTTTGTCTCCGTCTTTGTCTCCGTCTTTGTATCCGTCTTTGTATCAGTCTTTGTATCCGTCCTGGTCTCTGCCTTTGTCTCCGTCCTTGTCTACGGCTTTGTCTCCGTGTTTCTCTCTGTCTTTGTCTATGTCTTTGTCCCTGTCTTTGTCTCTGTCTTTGTCTCCGTCTTTGTCTCCTTCTTTGTCTTCGTCTTTGTCTCCTTCTCTGTATCCGTCTTTGTCTCTGTCTTTGTCTCTGTCTTTGTCTCTGTCTTTGTCTCCGTCTCTGTCTCCGTCTCTGTCTCCGTCTCTGTCTCTGTCTTTGTCTCTGTCTTTGTCTCCGTCTTTGTCTCTGTCTTTGTCTCTGTCTCTGTCTCTGTCTTTGTCTCTGTCTTTGTCTCTGTCTTTGTCTCCGTCTTTGTCTCCGTCTTTGTCTCCGTCTTTGTCTCTGTCTTTGTCTCCGTCTTTGTCTCCGTCTTTGTCTCTGTCTTTGTCTCTGTCTTTCTCTCTGTCTTTGTCTCCGTCTTTGTCTCCGTCTTTGTCTCCGTCTTTGTCTCCGTCTTTGTCTCTGTCTTTGTCTCCGTCTTTGTCTCCGTCTTTGTCTCCGTCTTTGTCTCCGTCTTTGTCTCCTTCTTTGTCTCAGTCTTTGTCTCCGTCTTTGTCTCCGTCTTTGTCTCTGTCTTTGTCTCTGTCTTTGTCTCTGTCTTTGTCTCTGTCTTTGTCTCTGTCTTTGTCTCTGTCTTTGTCTCTGTCTTTGTCTCCGTCTTTGTCCCCGACATTGTCTCCGACATTGCCTCCGTCTTTGTCTCCGCCTTTGTCTCCGTCTTTGTCTCTGTCTTTGTCTCTGTCTTTGTCTCTGTCTTTGTCTCTGTCTTTGTCTCTGCCTTCTGTCTCCGTCTTGTGCCTCCGTCTTTGTCTCCGTTTTGTCTCCGTCTTTGTCTCCCTCTTTGTCTACGTCTTTGCCTCCGTCTTTTGTCTCCGTCTTTGTCTCCGTCTTTGTCTCCGTCTTTGTCTCCGTCTTGTCTCCGTCTTTGTCTCCGTCTTTGTCTCCGTCTTTGTCTCTGTCTGTGCCTCTGTCTTTGCCTCCGTCTTTGTCTCCGTCTTTGTCTCCGTCTTTGTCTCCGTCTTTGTCTCCGTCTTTGTCACCGTCTTCGTATCCGTCCTTCTCTCCGTCATTGTCTCCGTCTTTGTCTCCGTCATTGTCTCCGTCTTTGTCTCCGTCTTTGTCTCCGTCTTTGTCTCCGTCTTTGTCTCCGTCTTTGTCTCCGTCTTTGTCTCCGTCTTTGTCTCCGTCTTTGTCTCTGTCTTTGCCTCCGGCTCTGTCTCCGTCTTTGTCTCCGTCTTTGTCTCCGTCTTTGTCTCCGTCTTTGTCTCCGTCTTTGTCTCTGTCTTTGCCTCCGTCTTTGTCTCCGTCTTTGTCTCGTTCACAGTCTCCGTCTTTGTCTCTGTCTTTGTCTCCGTCTTTGTCTCCGTCTTTGTCTCCGTCTTTGTCTCCGTCTTTGTCTCCGTCTTTGTCTCTGTCTTTGTCTCCGTCTTTGTCTCCGTCTTTGTCTCTGTCTTTGTCTCCGTCTTTGTCTCTGTCTTTGTCTCCGTCTTTGTCTCCGTCTTTGTCTCCGTCTTTGTCTCCGTCTTTGTCTCCGTCTTTGTCTCCGTCTTTGTCTCCGTCTTTGTCTCCGTCCTTGCCTCCGTCTTTGTCTCCGTCTTTGTCTCCGTCTTTGTCTCCGTCTTTGTCTCCGTCTTTGTCTCTGTCTTTGTCACCGTCTTTGTCTCCGTCTTTGTCTCTGTCTTTGTCACCGTCTTTGTCTCCGTCTTTGTCTCCGTCACTGTCTCCGTCTTTGTCTCCGTCTTTGCTTCGGACTTTTTCTCGAAGATTGTCTCCGTCTTTGTCTCCGTCTTGTCTCCGTCTTTGTCTCCGTCTTTGTCTCCGTCTTTGTCTCTGTCTGTGCCTCTGTCTTTGCCTCTGTCCTTGTCTCCGTCTTTGTCTCCGTCTTTGTCTCTGTCTTTGTCTCCTTCTCTGTCTCCGTCTTTGTCTCCGTCTTTGTCTCTGTCTTGTCTCCGTCTTTGTCTCTGTCTTTGTCTCCGTCTTTGTCTCCGTCTTTGTCTCCGTCTTTGTCTCCGTCTTTGTCTCCGTCTTTGTCTCTGTCTTTGTCTCCGTCTTTGTCTCCGTCTTTGTCTCTGTCTTTGTCTCTGTCTTTGTCTCTGTCTTTGTCTCTGTCTTTGTCTCCGTCTTTGTCTCCGTCTTTGTCTCCGTCTTTGTCTCCGCCTTTGTCTCCGTCTTTGTCTCCGTCTTTGTCTCCGTCTTTGTCTCCGTCTTTGTCTAAGTCGCTGTCTCCGTCTGTGCCTCCGTCTTTGTCTCCGACTTTGTCTCCGTCGCTGTCTCTGTCACTGTCTCTGTCTCTGTCTTTGCCTCCGTCTTTGTCTCCGTCTTTGTCTCCGTCTTTGTCTCTGGCTTTGTCTCTGTCTTTGTCTCTGTCTTTGTCTCCGTCTTTGTCTCCGTCTTTGTCTCCGTCTTTGTCTCCGTCTTTGTCTCTGTCTCTGTCTCTGTCTTTGTCTCTGTCTCTGTCGCTGTCTCTGTCTTTGTCTCCGTCTTTGTCTCCGTCTTTGTCTCCGTCTTTGTCTCTGTCTTTGTCTCTGTCTTTGTCTCTGTCTTTGTCTCTGTCTTTGTCTCTGTCTTTGTCTCCGTCTTTGTCTCTGTCTTTGTCTCCGTCTTTGTCTCCGTCTTTGTCTCCGTCTTTGTCTCCGTCTTTGTCTCTGTCTTTGTCTCCGTCTTTGTCTCCGTCTTTGTCTCCGTCTTTGTCTCCGTCTTTGTCTCCGTCTTTGTCTCCGTCTTTGTCTCCGTCTTTGTCTCCGTCTTTGTCTCCGTCTTTGTCTCCGTCTTTGTCTCTGTCTCTGTCTCTGTCTCTGTCTCTGTCTCCGTCTTTGTCTCCGTCTTTGTCTCTGTCTTTGTCTCTGTCTTTGTCTCTGTCTTTGTCTCTGTCTTTGTCTCTGTCTTTGTCTCTGTCTTTGCCTCTGTCTTTGTCTCCGTCTTTGTCTCCGTCCTTCTCTCCGTCTTTGTCTCCGTCTTTGTCTCCGTCTTTGTCTCAGTCCTTGTCTCTGTCTTTGTCTCTGTCTTTGTGCCTGTCTTTGTCTCTGTCCTTGTCTCTGTCTTTGTCTCCGTCTTTGTCTCCGTCTTTGTCTCCGTCTTTTTCTCCGTCTTTGTCTCCGTCTTTGTCTCCGTCTTTGTCTCCGTCTTTGTCTCCGTCTTTGTCTCCGTCTTTGTCTCCGTCTTGTCTCCGTCTTCCTCTCTGTCTTTGTCTCCGTCTTTGTCTCCGTCTTTGTCTCCGTCTTTGTCTCCGTCTTTGTCTCCGTCTTTGTCTCCGTCTTTGTCTCCGTCTTTGTCTCCGTCTTTGTCTTCGTCTTTGTCTCCGTCTTTGTCTCCGTCTTTGTCTCTGTCTTTGTCTCTGTCTTTGTCTCTGTCTTTGTCTCTGTCTTTGTCTCCGTCTTTGTCTCCGTCTTTGTCTCCGTCTTTGTCTCCGTCTTTCTCTCCGTCTGTGTCTCCGTCTTTGTCTCCGTCTTTGCCTCCGTCTTGGCCGCCGTCTTTGTCACCGTCTTTGTCTCTGTCTTTGTCTCTGTCTTTGTCTCTGTCTCTGTCTCCGTCTCTGTCTCTGTCTTTGTCTCTGTCTTTGTCTCCGTCTTTGTCTCCGTCTTTGTCTCCGTCTTTGTCTCCGTCTTTGTCTCCGTCTTTGTCTCCGTCTTTGTCTCCGTCTTTGTCTCCGTCTTTGTCTCTGTCTGTGCCTCTGTCTTTGTCTCTGTCCTTGTCTGTGTCTTTGTCTCCGTCTTTGTCTCCGTCCTTGCCTCCGTCTTTGTCTCCGCCTTTGTCTCTGCCTTTGTATCCCTCTTTGCCTCCGTCTTTGCATCCACCTTTGTCTCCGTCTTTGTCTAAGTCGCTGTCTCCGTCTGTGCCTCCGGCTTTGTCTGCGACTTTGTCTCCGTCGCTGTCTCTGTCACTGTCTCTGTCTCTGTCTTTGCCTCCGTCTTTGTCTCCGTCTTTGTCTCTGTCTCTGTCTCTGTCTCTGTCTCTGTCTTTGTCTCTGTCTTTGTCTCCGTCTTTGTCTCCGTCTTTGTCTCCGTCTTTGTCTCCGTCTTTGTCTCTGTCTTGTCTCGTCTTTGTCTCTGTCTTTGTCTCTGTCTTTGTCTCTGTCTTTGTCTCCGTCTTTGTCTCCGTCTTTGTCTCCGTCTTTGTCTCTGTCTTTGTCTCCGTCTTTGTCTCCGTCTTTGTCTCCGTCTTTGTCTCCGTCTTTGTCTCTGTCTTTGTCTCCGTCTTTGTCTCCGTCTTTGTCTCCGTCTTTGTCTCCGTCTTTGTCTCCGTCTTTGTCTCTGTCGCTGTCTCGGTCTCTGTCTCTGTCTTGGTCTCTGTCTTTGTCACCGTCTTTGTCTCCGTCTTTGTCTCCGTCTTTGTCTCCGTCTTTGTCTCCGTCTTTGTCTCCGTCACTGTCTCCGTCTTTGTCTCCGTCTTTGTCTCCGTCTTTGTCTCCGTCTGTGTCTCTGTCCCTTTCTCCGTCTCTGTCTCTGCCTTCTTTGTCTCCGTCTTTTCCGTCTTTGTCTCCGTCTTTGTCTCCGTCTTTGTCTCCGGCTTTGCCTCCGTCTTTGTCTCCGTCTTGTCTCCGTCTTTCTCTCTCTCTTTGTCTCTGTCTTTGTCTCCGTCTTTATCTCCGTCTTTCTCTTTGTCTTTTTCCTTGTCTTTGTCTCTGTCTGTGACTTGGTCTTTGTCTCCGTCTTTGTCTCCGTCCTTGTCTACGTCTTTGTCTCCGTCGCTGTCTCTGTCTCTGTCTCCGTCTTTGTCTCGTCTTTGTCTCCGTCTTTGTCTCGTCTTGTCTCCGTCTTTGTCTCTGTCTTTGTCTCCGTCTTTGTCTCTGTCTTTGTCTCCGTCTTTGTCTCTGTCTTTGTCTCCGTCTTTGTCTCCGTCTTTGTCTCCGTCTTTGTCTCCGTCTTTGTCTCCGTCTTTGTCTCCGTCTTTGTCTCTGTCTTTGTCTCCGTCTTTGTCTCCGTCTTTGTCTCCGTCTTTGTCTCCGTCTTTGTCTCCGTCTTTGTCTCCGTCTTTGTCTCCGTCTTTGTCTCCGTCTTTGTCTCCGTCTTTGTCTCCGTCTTTGTCTCCGTCTTTGTCTCTGTCTTTGTCTCCGTCTTTGTCTCCGTCTTGTCTCCGTCTTTGTCTCCGTCTTTGTCTCTGTCTTTGTCTCCGTCTTTGTCTCCGTCTTTGTCTCCGTCTTTGTCTCCGTCTTTGTCTCCGTCTTTGTCTCCGTCTTTGTCTCCGTCTTTGTCTCCGTCTTTGTCTCCGTCTTTGTCTCCGTCTTTGTCTCTGTCTTTGTCTCCGTCTTTGTCTCCGTCTTTGTCTCCGTCTTTGTCTCCGTCTTTGTCTCTGTCTTTGTCTCCGTCTTTGTCTCTGTCTTTGTCTCCGTCTTTGTCTCCGTCTTTGTCTCCGTCTTTGTCTCCGTCTTTGTCTCCGTCTTTGTCTCCGTCTTTGTCTCCGTCTTTGTCTCTGTCTTTGTCTCCGTCTTTGTCTCTGTCTTTGTCTCCGTCTTTGTCTCTGTCTTTGTCTCTGTCTTTGTCTCCGTCTTTGTCTCCGTCTTTGTCTCCGTCTTTGTCTCCGTCTTTGTCTCCGTCTTTGTCTCTGTCTTTGTCTCTGTCTTTGTCTCCGTCTTTGTCTCTGTCTTTGTCTCCGTCTTTGTCTCCGTCTTTGTCTCCGTCTTTGTCTCCGTCTTTGTCTCCGTCTTTGTCTCTGTCTTTGTCTCCGTCTTTGTCTCCGTCTTTGTCTCCGTCTTTGTCTCCGTCTTTGTCTCCGTCTTTGTCTCCGTCTTTGTCTCTGTCTTTGCTCTGTCTTTGTCTCTGTCTCTCTCTCTGTCTCCGCTGTCTCGTCTTTGTCTCTGTCTTTGTCTCTGTCTTTGTCTCCGTCTTTGTCTCGTCTTTGTCTCTGTCTTTGTCTCCGTCTTTGTCTCCGTCTTTGTCTCCGTCTTTGTCTCCGTCTTTGTCTCCGTCTTTGTCTCTGTCTTGTCTCGTCTTTGTCTCCGTCTTTGTCTCCGTAAATGTCTCCGTCTTTGTCTCCGTCTTTGTCTCCGTCTTTGTCTCCGTCTTTGTCTCCGTCTTTGTCTCCGTCTTTGTCTCCGTCTTTGTCTCCGTCTTTGTCTTTGTCTTTGACTCTGTCTTTGTCTCTGCCTTTGTCTCTGTCTTTTGTCTCCGTCTTTGGCTCCGTCGCTTTCTCTGTCTCTGTCTCTGTCTTTGTCTCTGAGTTAGGTCTCCGTCTTTGTCTCCGTGTTTGTCTCCGCCTTTGTCTCCGTCATTGTCTCTGTCTTTGTCTTCGTCCTTGTCTCCGTCTTTGTCTCTGTCTCTGTCTCCGTCCTTTGTCTGCGTCCTTGCATTCGCCTTTGTATCCGTCTTTGTATCCGTCTTTTTCTCCGTCTTTGTCTGCGTCGCTGTCTCTGTCTCTGTCTCTGTCTTTGTCTCCGTCTTTGTCTCCGTCTTTGTCTCCGTCTTTGTCTCTGTCTTTGTCTCCGTCTTTGTCTCTGTCTTTGTCTCCGTCTTTGTCTCCGTCTTGTCTCCGTCTTTGTCTCCGTCTTTGTCTCCGTCTTTGTCTCCGTCTTTGTCTCTGTCTTTGTCTCCGTCTTTGTCTCCGTCTTTGTCTCCGTCTTTGTCTCCGTCTTTGTCTCCGTCTTTGTCTCTGTCTTGTCTCTGTCTTTGTCTCCGTCTTTGTCTCCGTCTTTGTCTCCGTCTTTGTCTCCGTCTTTGTCTCTGTCTTTGTCTCCGTCTTTGTCTCCGTCTTTGTCTCCGTCTTTGTCTCCGTCTTTGTCTCCGTCTTTGTCTCTGTCTTTGTCTCCGTCTTTGTCTCCGTCTTTGTCTCCGTCTTTGTCTCCGTCTTTGTCTCCGTCTTTGTCTCCGTCTTTGTCTCCGTCTTTGTCTCCGTCTTTGTCTCCGTCTTTGTCTCCGTCTTTGTCTCCGTCTTTGTCTCTGTCTTTGTCTCCGTCTTTGTCTCCGTCTTGTCTCCGTCTTTGTCTCCGTCTTTGTCTCCGTCTTTGTCTCTGTCTTGTCTCTGTCTTTGTCTCCGTCTTTGTCTCTGTCTTTGTCTCCGTCTTTGTCTCCGTCTTTGTCTCCGTCTTTGTCTCCGTCTTTGTCTCGTCTTTGTCTCCGTCTTTGTCTCCGTCTTTGTCTCCGTCTTTGTCTCCGTCTTTGTCTCGTCTTTGTCTCTGTCTTTGTCTCGTCTTTGTCTCTGTCTTTGTCTCCGTCTTTGTCTCTGTCTTTGTCTCTGTCTTTGTCTCTGTCTTTGTCTCCGTCTTTGTCTCCGTCTTTGTCTCCGTCTTTGTCTCCGTCTTTGTCTCCGTCTTTGTCTCCGTCTTTGTCTCCGTCTTTGTCTCCGTCTTTGTCTCCGTCTTTGTCTCCGTCTTTGTCTCCGTCTTTGTCTCCGTCTTTGTCTCTGTCTTGTCTCTGTCTTTGTCTCCGTCTTTGTCTCCGTCTTTGTCTCCGTCTTTGTCTCCGTCTTTGTCTCCGTCTTTGTCTCCGTCTTTGTCTCTGTCTTTGTCTCCGTCTTTGTCTCCGTCTTTGTCTCCGTCTTTGTCTCCGTCTTTGTCTCCGTCTTTGTCTCCGTCTTTGTCTCTGTCTTTGTCTCTGTCTTTGTCTCCGTCTTTGTCTCCGTCTTTGTCTCCGTCTTTGTCTCCGTCTTGTCTCCGTCTTTGTCTCCGTCTTTGTCTCCGTCTTTGTCTCCGTCTTTGTCTCCGTCTTTGTCTCTGTCTCTTTGTCTCCGTCTTTGTCTCCGTCTTTGTCTCCGTCTTTGTCTCTGTCTTTGTCTCCGTCTTTGTCTCCGTCTTTGTCTCCGTCTCTGTCTCTGTCTTTGTCTCTGTCTTTGTCTCCGTCTTTGTCTCCGTCTTTGTCTCCGTCTTTGTCTCTGTCATTGTCTCCGTCTTTGTCTCCGTCTTTGTCTCCGTCTTTGTCTCCGTCTTTGTCTCGTCTTGTCTCGTCTTTGTCTCTGTCTTTGTCTCTGTCTTTGTCTCTGTCTTTGTCTCCGTCTTTGCCTCCGTCTTTGTCTCCGTCACGGTATCTGTCTCTGTCTCCGTCTTTGTCTTCGTGTTTGTCTCCGTCGCTGTCTCTGTCTTTGTCTCTGTCTCCGTCTCCGTCTCTGTCTCTGTCTCTGTCTCTGTCTCTGTCTCTGTCTCTGTCTTTGTCTCTGTCTTTGTCTCCGGCTTTGTCTCCGTCTTTGTCTCCGTCTTTGTCTCCGTCTTTGTCTCCGTCTTTGTCTCTGTCATTGTCTCCGTCTTTGCCTCCGTCTTTGTCTCCGTCTTTGTCTCTGTCTTTGTCTCCGTCTTTGTCTCCGTCTTTGTCTCTGTCTTTGTCTCCGTCTTTGTCTCCGTCTTTGTCTCCGTCTTGGTCTCCGTCTTTCTCTCTGTCTTTGTCTCCGTCTTTGTCTCTGTCTTTGTCTCTGTCTTTGTCTCTGTCTTTGTCTCTGTCTTTGTCTCCGTCTTTGTCTCTGTCTTTGTCTCCGTCTTTGTCTCCGTCTTTGTCTCCGTCTTTGTCTCCGTCTTTGTCTCCGTCTCTGTCTCGTCTCTGTCTCTGTCTTTGTCTCCGTCTTGTCTCCGTCTTTGTCTCCGTCTTTGTCTCCGTCTTTGTCTCCGTCTTTGTCTCCGTCTTTGCCTCCGTCTTTGTCTCCGCCTTTGTCTCTGTCTTTGCCTCTCTCTTTGTCTCCGTCTTTGTCTCCGTCTTTGCCTCTGTCTCTGTCTCTGTCTTTGTCTCCGTCTTTGTCTCCGTCTTTGTCTCCGACATTGTCTCCGCCTTTGTCTCCGTCTTTGTCTCCGTCTTTGTCTCCGTCTTTGGCTCCGTCTTTGTCTCCGTCCTTGTCATCGTCTTTGTCTCCGTCTTTGTCTCCGTCTTTGTGTCCGTCCTTGTCTCCGTCTTTGTCTCTGTCTTTGTCTCCGTCTTTGTCTCCGTCTTTGTCTCCGTCTTGTCTCTGTCTTGTCTCCGTCTTTGTCTCTGTCTTTGTCTCCGTCTTTGTCTCTGTCTTTGTCTCCGCCTTTGTCTCCGTCTTTGTCTCCGTCCTTGTCTCCTTCTTTACCTCCGCCTTTGTCTCCGTCTTTGTCTCTGTCTTTGTCTCTGTCTTTGTCTCCGTCACTGTCTCTGTCTCTGTCTTTGTCTACGTCTTTGTCTCCGTCTTTGTCTCTGACACTGTCTCCGTCTTTGTCTCCGTCTTTGGCTCCGTCTTTGAATCTGCCTTTGTCTCTGTCTTTGTCTCGTCTTTGTCTCCGTCTTTGTCTCCGTCTTTGTCTCCGTCTTTGTCTCCGTCTTTGTCTCCGTCTTGTCTCTGTCATTGTCTCCGTCTTTGTCTCCGTCTTTGTCTCCGTCTTTGTCTCCGTCTTTGTCTCCGTCTTTGTCTCCGTCTTTGTCTCCGTCATTGTCTCTGTCTCTGTCTTTGTCTCTGTCTCTGTCTCTGTCTCTGTCTCTGTCTTTGTCTCCGTCTTTGTCTCCGTCTTTGTCTCTGTCTTTGTCTCCGTCTTTGTCTCCGTCTTTGTCTCCGTCTCTGTCTCCGTCTTTGTCTCTTCCTTTGTCTCCGTCTTTGTCTCTCTCTCTGTCTCTGTCTTTGTCTCTGTCTTGGTCTCCGTCTTTGTCTCCGTCTTTGTCTCCGTCTTTGTCTCAGTCTTTCCCTCCGCCTTTGTCTCGGTCCTTGTCTCCGTCTTTGTCTCCGTCTTTGTCTCCGTCTTTGTCTCCGTCTTTGTCTCCGTCTTTGTCTCCGTCTTTGTCTCCGTCTTTGTCTCCGTCTTTGTCTCCGTCTCTGTCTCCGTCTTTGTCTCTGTCTTTGCCTCTGTCTTTGTCTCTGTCTTTGTCTCCGTCTTTGTCTCTGTCTTTGTCTCTGTCTTTGTCTCTGTCTTTGTCTCCGTCCTTGCCTCCGTCCTTGTCTGCTTCTCTGTCTCCGTCTTTGTCTCTGTCTTTGTCGCTGTCTTTGTCTCTGTCTTTTGTATCCGTCTTTGCCTCTGTCTTTGTCTCCGTCTTTGTCTCTGTCTTTGTCTCCGTCTTTGTCTCCGTCTTTGTCTCTGTCTTTGTCTCTGTCTTTGTCTCTGTCTTTTTCACAGTCTTTGTCTCCGTCTTTGTCTCCGTCTTTGTCTCCGTCTTTGTCTCCGTCGTTGTCTCTGTCTCTGTCTCTGTCTCTGTCTTTGTCTCCGTCTTTGTCTCCGTATTTGTCTCTGTCTCTGTCTCTGTCTCTGTCTCTGTCTCTGTCTCTGTCTCTGTCTCTGTCTCTGTCTCTGTCTCTGTCTCTGTCTCTGTCTCTGTCTCTGTCTCTGTCTCTGTCTCTGTCTCTGTCTCTGTCTTTGTCTCCCTCTTTGTCTCCGTCTTTGTCTACGGCATTGCCTCCGTCTTTGTCTCCGACATTGCCTCCGTCTTTGTCTCTGTCTTTGTCTCTGTCTTTGTCTCCGTCTATGTCTCCGTCCTTGTCTCCGTCTATGTCTCCGTCCTTGTCTCCGTCTTTGTCTCCGTCTTTGTCTCTGTCTTTGTCTCTGTCTTTGTCTCTGTCTCTGTCTCCGTCTTTGTCTCTGTCTTTGCCTCCGTCTTTGTCTCTGTCTCTGTCTCCGTCTCTGTCTCCGTCTCTGTCTCTGTCTTTGTCTCCGTCTTTGTCTCTGTCTTTGTCTCTGTCTTTGTCTCCGTCTTTGTCTCTGTCTTTGTCTCTGTCTTTGTCTCTGTCATTTGTCTCCGTCTTTGTCTCCGTCCTTGTCTCCACCTTTGTCTCCGAATTTGTCGCCGTCTTTGTCTCCGTCTTTGTCTCCGTCTTTGTCTCCGTCTTTGTCTCCGTCATGCCTCCGTCTTTGTCTCTGTCTTTGCCTCTGTCTTTGTCTCTGTCTCTGTCTCCGTCTCTGTCTCTGTCTCTGTCTTTGTCTCTGTCTTTGTCTCTGTCTCTGTCTCTGTCTTTGTCTCTGCCTTTGTCTCTGTCTTTGTCTCCGTCTTTGTCTCCGTCTTTGTCTCCGTTGATGTATCTGTCTTTGTCTCCGTCTTTGTCTCCGTCTTTGTCTCCGTCTTTGTCTCTGTCTTTGTCTCTGTCTTTGCCTCTGTCTTTGTCTCCGTCTTTGTCTCTGTCTTTGTCTCTGTCTTTGCCTCTGTCTTTGTCTCTGTCTTTGT
>JASVEB010000174.1:0-14067 GCA_036983795.1 Megachile lagopoda | reverse complement strand
AAAATTCAAAAAATTCAAAAATCGATAATATTGATAATATGAATAATACTGATAATATTCACAATGTTGATGATTGCAACAATGTTGCAAATATCGATAAAATTGTAAAAATTGAAAAAATTTGAAAAATTCAAAAAATTTCAAAAATCGATAATATTGATAATATCAATAATATTGATAATATTCACAATGTTGATGATTGCAACAATTTTGCTAATATCGATAAAATGGAAAAATCGAAAAAATTTGAAAAATTCAAAAAATTTTAAAAATCGATAATATTGATAATATTCACAATGTTGATGATTGCAACAATGTTGCAAATATCGATAAAATTGAAAAAATTGAAAAAATTTGAAAAATTCAAAAAATTCAAAAATCGATAATATTGATAATATTGATAATATTGATAATATTCACAATGTTGATGATTGCAACAATGTTGCAAATATCGATAAAATTGAAAAAATTGAAAAAATTTGAAAAATTCAAAAAATTTCAAAAATCGATAATATTGATAATATCAATAATATTGATAATATTCACAATGTTGATGATTGCAACAATGTTGCAAATATCGATAAAATTGAAAAAATTGAAAAAATTTGAAAAATTCAAAAAATTTCAAAAATCGATAATATTGATAATATCCATAATATTGATAATATTCACAATGTTGATGATTGCAACAATGTTGCAAATATCGATAAAATTGAAAAAATTGAAAAAATTGAAAAATTCAAAAAATTGAAAAAATCGATAATATTGATAATATTTGATAATATTCACAATGTTGATGATTGCAACAATGTTGCAAATATCGATAAAATTGAAAAAATTGAAAAAATTTGAAAAATTCAAAAAATTGAAAATCGATAATATTGATAATATTGATAATATTGATAATATTCACAATGTTGATGATTGCAACAATGTTGCAAATATCGATAAAATTGAAAAAATTGAAAAAATTTGAAAAATTCAAAAAATTCATCGATAATATTGATAATATTGATAATATTCACAATGTTGATGATTGCAACAATGTTGCAAATATCGATAAAATTGAAAAAATTGAAAAAATTTGAAAAATTCAAAAAATTTCAAAAATCGATAATATTGATAATATCAATAATATTGATAATATTCACAATGTTGATGATTGCAACAATGTTGCAAATATCGATAAAATTGAAAAAATTGAAAAAATTTAAAAATTCAAAAAATTGAAAAAATCGATAATATTGATAATATTGATAATATTCACAATGTTGATGATTGCAACAATGTTGCAAATATCGATAAAATTGAAAAAATTGAAAAAATTTGAAAAATTCAAAAAATTTCAAAAATCGATAATATTGATAATATGATAATATTGATAATATTCACAATGTTGATGATTGCAACAATGTTGCAAATATCGATAAAATTGAAAAAATTGAAAAAATTTGAAAAATTCAAAAAATTCAAAAATCGATAATATTGATAATATTGATAATATTCACAATGTTGATGATTGCAACAATGTTGCAAATATCGATAAAATTGAAAAAATTGAAAAAATTTGAAAAATTCAAAATATTTCAAAAATCGATAATATTGATAATATCGATAATATTGATAATATTCACAATGTTGATGATTGCAACAATGTTGCAAATATCGATAAAATTGAAAAAATTGAAAAAATTTGAAAAATTCAAAAAATTCAAAAATCGATAATATTGATAATATCAATAATATTGATAATATTCACAATGTTGATGATTGCAACAATGTTGCAAATATCGATAAAATTGAAAAAATTGAAAAATTCAAAAAATTTCAAAATTCGATAATATTGATAATATTGATAATATTGATAATATTCACAATGTTGATGATAGCAACAATGTTGCAAATATCGATAAAATTGAAAAAATTGAAAAAATTTGAAAAATTCAAAAAATTCAAAAATCGATAATATTGATAATATCAATAATATTGATAATATTCACAATGTTGATGATTGCAACAATGTTGCAAATATCGATAAAATTGAAAAATTGAAAAAATTTGAAAAATTCAAAAAATTTCAAAAATCGATAATATTGATAATATAATATTGATAATATTCACAATGTTGATGATTGCAACAATGTTGCAAATATCGATAAAATTGAAAAAATTGAAAAAATTTGAAAAATTCAAAAAATTTCAAAAATCGATAATATTGATAATATCAATAATATTGATAATATTCACAATGTTGATGATTGCAACAATGTTGCAAATATCGATAAAATTGAAAAAATTGAAAAAATTTGAAAAATTCAAAAAATTTCAAAAATCGATAATACTGATAATATCAATAAGATTGATAATATTCACAATGTTGATGATTGCAACAATGTTGCAAATATCGATAAAATTGAAAAAATTGAAAAAATTTGAAAAATTCAAAAAATTTCAAAAATCGATAATATTGATAATATCAATAATATTGATAATATTCACAATGTTGATGATTGCAACAATGTTGCAAATATCGATAAAATTGAAAAAATTGAAAAAATTTGAAAAATTCAAAAAATTTCAAAAATCGATAATATTGATAATATTGATAATATTGATAATATTCACAATGTTGATGATTGCAACAATGTTGCAAATATCGATAAAATTGAAAAAATTGAAAAAATTTGAAAAATTCAAAAAATTTCAAAAATCGATAATATTGATAATATCAATAATATTGATAATATTCACAATGTTGATGATTGCAACAATGTTGCAAATATCGATAAAATTGAAAAAATTGAAAAATTCAAAAAATTGAAAAATTCGAAAATGATAATATTGATAATATCACAATGTGATGATGCAACAATGTTGCAAATATCGATAAAATTGAAAAAATTGACAAAATTCAAAAAATTCAAAATCGTAAATATTGATAATATTGATAATATTCACAATGTTGATGAGAGCAACAATGTTGCAAATATCGATAAAATTGAAAAAATTGAAAAAATTTGAAAAATTCAAAAAATTTCAAAAATCGATAATATTGATAATATCAATAATATTGATAATATTCACAATGTTGATGATTGCAACAATGTTGCAAATATCGATAAAATTGAAAAAATTGAAAAAATTTGAAAAATTCAAAAAATTTCAAAAATCGATAATATTGATAATATCAATAATATTGATAATATTCACAATGTTGATGATTGCAACAATGTTGCAAATATCGATAAAATTGAAAAAATTGAAAAAATTTGAAAAATTCAAAAAATTCAAAAATCGATAATATTGATAATATTGATAATATTCACAATGTTGATGATTGCAACAATGTTGCAAATATCGATAAAATTGAAAAAATTGAAAAAATTTGAAAAATTCAAAAAATTTCAAAAATCGATAATATTGATAATATTGATAATATTGTTAATACTCGCAATGTTGATGATAGCAACAATGTTGCAAATATCGATAAAATTGAAAAAATTTGAAAAATTCAAAAAATTTCAAAAATCGATAATATTGATAATATCAATAATATTGATAATATTCACAATGTTGATGATTGCAACAATGTTGCAAATATCGATAAAATTGAAAAATTGAAAAAATTTGAAAAATTCAAAAAATTCAAAAATCGATAATATTGATAATATTGATAATATTCACAATGTTGATGATAGCAACAATGTTGCAAATATCGATAAAATTGAAAAAATTGAAAAAATTTGAAAAATTCAAAAAATTTCAAAAATCGATAATATTGATAATATCAATAATATTGATAATATTCACAATGTTGATGATTGCAACAATGTTGCAAATATCGATAAAATTGAAAAAATTGAAAAAATTTGAAAAATTCAAAAAATTCAAAAATCGTAAATATTGATAATATTGATAATATTCACAATGTTGATGATTGCAACAATGTTGCAAATATCGATAAAATTGAAAAAATTGAAAAAATTTGAAAAATTCAAAAAATTTCAAAAATCGATAATATTGATAATATCAATAATATTGATAATATTCACAATGTTGATGATTGCAACAATGTTGCAAATATCGATAAAATTGAAAAAATTGAAAAAATTTGAAAAATTCAAAAAATTTCAAAAATCGATAATATTGATAATATGATAATATTGATAATATTCACAATGTTGATGATTGCAACAATGTTGCAAATATCGATAAAATTGAAAAAATTGAAAAAATTTGAAAAATTCAAAAAATTTCAAAAATCGATAATATTGATAATATTGATAATATTGATAATATTCACAATGTTGATGATTGCAACAATGTTGCAAATATCGATAAAATTGAAAAAATTTGAAAAATTCAAAAAATTTCAAAAATCGATAATATTGATAATATATATAATATTGATAATATTCACAATGTTGATGATTGCAACAATGTTGCAAATATCGATAAAATTGAAAAAATTGAAAAAATTTGAAAAATTCAAAAAATTTCAAAAATCGATAATATTGATAATATTGATAATATTCACAATGTTGATGATTGCAACAATGTTGCAAATATCGATAAAATTGAAAAAATTGAAAAAATTTGAAAAATTCAAAAAATTTCAAAAATCGATAATATTGATAATATCAATAATATTGATAATATTCACAATGTTGATGATTGCAACAATGTTGCAAATATCGATAAAATTGAAAAAATTGAAAAAATTTGAAAAATTCAAAAAAATTCAAAAATCGTAAATATTGATAATATTGATAATATTCACAATGTTGATGATTGCAACAATGTTGCAAATATCGATAAAATTGAAAAAATTGAAAAAATTTGAAAAATTCAAAAAATTCAAAAATCGATAATATTGATAATATCAATAATATTGATAATATTCACAATGTTGATGATTGCAACAATGTTGCAAATATCGATAAAATTGAAAAAATTGAAAAAATTTGAAAAATTCAAAAAATTACAAAAATCGATAAAACTGATAATATTGATAATATTGATAATATTCACAATGTTGATGATTGCAACAATGTTGCAAATATCGATAAAATTGAAAAAATTGAAAAAATTTGAAAAATTCAAAAAATTTCAAAAATCGATAATATTGATAATATTGATAATATTCACAATGTTGATGATTGCAACAATGTTGCAAATATCGATAAAATTGAAAAAATTGAAAAAATTTGAAAAATTCAAAAAAATTCAAAAATCGTAAATATTGATAATATTGATAATATTCACAATGTTGATGATTGCAACAATGTTGCAAATATCGATAAAATTGAAAAAATTGAAAAAATTTGAAAAATTCAAAAAATTTCAAAAATCGATAATATTGATAATATCAATAATATTGATAATATTCACAATGTTGATGATTGCAACAATGTTGCAAATATCGATAAAATTGAAAAAATTGAAAAAATTTGAAAAATTCAAAAAATTTCAAAAATCGATAATATTGATAATATCAATAATATTGATAATATTCACAATGTTGATGATTGCAACAATGTTGCAAATATCGATAAAATTGAAAAAATTGAAAAATTCAAAAAATTGAAAAATTCGATAATATTGATAATATTGACAATATTGATAATACTCACAATGTTGATGATAGCAACAATGTTGCAAATATCGATAAAATTGAAAAAATTGAAAAAATTTGAAAAATTCAAAAAATTTCAAAAATCGATAATATTGATAATATCAATAATATTGATAATATTCACAATGTTGATGATTGCAACAATGTTGCAAATATCGATAAAATTGAAAAATTGAAAAAATTTGAAAAATTCAAAAAAATTCAAAAATCGTAAATATTGATAATATTGATAATATTCACAATGTTGATGATTGCAACAATGTTGCAAATATCGATAAAATTGAAAAAATTGAAAAAATTGAAAAATTCAAAAAATTTCAAAAATCGATAATATTGATAATATCAATAATATTGATAATATTCACAATGTTGATGATTGCAACAATGTTGCAAATATCGATAAAATTGAAAAAATTGAAAAAATTTGAAAAATTCAAAAAATTAAAAAATCGATAATATTGATAATATTGATAATATTCACAATGTTGATGATGGCAACAATGTTGCAAATATCGATAAAATTGAAAAATTGAAAAAATTTGAAAAATTCAAAAAATTTCAAAAATCGATAATATTGATAATATTGATAATATTGATAATATTCACAATGTTGATGATAGCAACAATGTTGCAAATATCGATAAAATTGGAAAAATTGAGAAAATTTGAAAAATTCAAAAAATTTCAAAAATCGATAATATTGATAATATCAATAATATTGATAATATTCACAATGTTGATGATTGCAACAATGTTGCAAATATCGATAAAATTGAAAAATTGAAAAAATTTGAAAAATTCAAAAAATTCAAAAATCGATAATATTGATAATATTCACAATGTTGATGATTGCAACAATGTTGCAAATATCGATAAAATTGAAAAAATTGAAAAAATTTGAAAAATTCAAAAAATTTCAAAAATCGATAATATTGATAATATTGATAATATTCACAATGTTGATGATTGCAACAATGTTGCAAATATCGATAAAATTGAAAAAATTGAAAAAATTTGAAAAATTCAAAAAATTCAAAAATCGATAATATTGATAATATCAATAATATTGATAATATTCACAATGTTGATGATTGCAACAATGTTGCAAATATCGATAAAATTGAAAAAATTGAAAAAATTGAAAAATTTAAAAAATTCAAAAAATCGATAATATTGATAATATTGATAATATTCACAATGTTGATGATTGCAACAATGTTGCAAATATCGATAAAATTGAAAAAATTGAAAAAATTTGAAAAATTCAAAAAATTTCAAAAATCGATAATATTGATAATATCAATAATATTGATAATATTCACAATGTTGATGATTGCAACAATGTTGCAAATATCGATAAAATTGAAAAAATTGAAAAAATTTGAAAAATTCAAAAAATTCAAAAATCGATAAAACTGATAATATTGATAATATTCACAATGTTGATGATTGCAACAATGTTGCAAATATCGATAAAATTGAAAAAATTGAAAAAATTTGAAAAATTCAAAAAATTCAATAAATATTGATAATATTGATAATATTGATAATATTCACAATGTTGATGATTGCAACAATGTTGCAAATATCGATAAAATTGAAAAAATTGAAAAAATTTTTAAAATTCAAAAAATTTCAAAAATCGATAATATTGATAATATATAATATGATAATATTCACAATGTTGATGATTGCAACAATGTTGCAAATATCGATAAAATTGAAAAAATTGAAAAAATTTGAAAAATTCAAAAAATTGAAAAACTCGATAATATTGATAATATTGATAATATTCACAATGTTGACGATTGCAACAATGTTGCAAATATCGATAAAATTGAAAAAATTGAAAAAATTTGAAAAATTCAAAAAATTTCAAAAATCGTAAATATTGATAACATTTATAATATTGATAATATTCACAATGTTGATGATAGCAACAATGTTGCAAATATCGATAAAATTGAAAAAATTGAAAAAATTTGTAAAATTCAAAAAATGTCAAAAATCGATAATATTGATAATATTGATAATATTGATAATATTCACAATGTTGATGATTGCAACAATGTTGCAAATATCGATAAAATTGAAAAAATTGAAAAAATTTGAAAAATCGATAATATTGATAATGTTGATAATATTCACAATGTTGATGATTGCAACAATGTTGCAAATATCGATAAAATTGAAAAAATTGAAAAAATTTGAAAAATTCAAAAAATTTCAAAAATCGATAATATTGATAATATCGTAATATTGATAATATTCACAATGTTGATGATTGCAACAATGTTGCAAATATCGATAAAATTGAAAAATTGAAAAAATTTGGAAAATTCAAAAAATTTCAAAAATCGATAATATTGATAATATCGATAATATTGATAATATTCACAATGTTGATGATTGCAACAATGTTGCAAATATCGATAAAATTGAAAAATTGAAAAAATTTGAAAAATTCAAAAAATTTCAAAAATCGATAATATTGATAATATCAATAATATTGATAATATTCACAATGTTGATGATTGCAACAATGTTGCAAATATCGATAAAATTGAAAAAATTGAAAAAATTGAAAAATTCAAAAAATTTCAAAAATCGATAATATTGATAATATTGAAATATTGTTAATACTCACAATGTTGATGATAGCAACAATGTTGCAAATATCGATAAAATTGAAAAAATTGAAAAAATTTGAAAAATTCAAAAAATTTCAAAAATCGATAATATTGATAATATCAATAATATTGATAATATTCACAATGTTGATGATTGCAACAATGTTGCAAATATCGATAAAATTGAAAAAATTGAAAAAATTTGAAAAATTCAAAAAATTCAAAAATCGTAAATATTGATAATATTGATAATATTCACAATGTTGATGATTGCAACAATGTTGCAAATATCGATAAAATTGAAAAATTGAAAAAATTTGAAAAATTCAAAAAATTTCAAAAATCGATAATATTGATAATATTGATAATACTGATAATATTCACAATGTTGATGATTGCAACAATGTTGCAAATATCGATAAAATTGAAAAAATTGAAAAAATTTGAAAAATTCAAAAAATTCAAAAATCGATAATATTGATAATATGAATAATATTGATAATATTCACAATGTTGATGATTGCAACAATGTTGCAAATATCGATAAAATTGAAAAAATTGAAAAAATTTGAAAAATTCAAAAAATTTCAAAAATCGATAATATTGATAATATCAATAATATTGATAATATTCACAATGTTGATGATTGCAACAATGTTGCAAATATCGATAAAATTGAAAAAATTGAAAAAATTTGAAAAATTCAAAACATTAAAAAATGCGATAAAACTGATAATATCAAAAATATTGATAATATTCACAATGTTGATGATTGCAACAATGTTGCAAATATCGATAAAATTGAAAAATTGAAAAAATTTGAAAAATTCAAAAAATTTCAAAAATCGATAATATTGATAATATTGATAATATTCACAATGTTGATGATAGCAACAATGTTGCAAATATCGATAAAATTGAAAAAATTGAAAAAATTTGAAAAATTCAAAAAATTTCAAAAATCGATAATATTGATAATATCAATAATATTGATAATATTCACAATGTTGATGATTGCAACAATGTTGCAAATATCGATAAAATTGAAAAAATTGAAAAATTCAAAAAATTTCAAAAATCGATAATATTGATAATATTGATAATATTGATAATACTCACAATGTTGATGATAGCAACAATGTTGCAAATATCGATAAAATTGAAAAAATTGAAAAAATTTGAAAAATTCAAAAAATTTCAAAAATCGATAATATTGATAATATCAATAATATTGATAATATTCACAATGTTGATGATTGCAACAATGTTGCAAATATCGATAAAATTGAAAAAATTGAAAAAATTTGAAAAATTCAAAAAATTCAAAAATCGATAATATTGATAATATTGATAATATTCACAATGTTGATGATTGCAACAATGTTGCAAATATCGATAAAATTGAAAAAATTGAAAAAATTTGAAAAATTCAAAAAATTTCAAAAATCGATAATATTGATAATATCAATAATATTGATAATATTCACAATGTTGATGATTGCAACAATGTTGCAAATATCGATAAAATTGAAAAAATTGAAAAAATTTGAAAAATTCAAAAAATTCAAAAATCGATAATATTGATAATATCAATAATATTGATAATATTCACAATGTTGATGATTGCAACAATGTTGCAAATATCGATAAAATTGAAAAATTGAAAAAATTTGAAAAATTCAAAAAATTTCAAAAATCGATAATATTGATAATATTGATAATATTGATAATATTCACAATGTTGATGATTGCAACAATGTTGCAAATATCGATAAAATTGAAAAAATTGAAAAAATTTGAAAATTCAAAAAATTTCAAAAATCGATAATATTGATAATATCAATAATATTGATAATATTCACAATGTTGATGATTGCAACAATGTTGCAAATATCGATAAAATTGAAAAAATTGAAAAAATTGAAAAAATCGATAATATTGATAATATTGATAATATTCACAATGTTGATGACAGCAACAATGTTGCAAATATCGATAAAATTGAAAAAATTGAAAAAATTTGAAAAATTCAAAAAATTCAAAAATCGATAATATTGATAATATCAATAATATTGATAATATTCACAATGTTGATGATTGCAACAATGTTGCAAATATCGATAAAATTGAAAAAATTGAAAAAATTTGAAAAATTCAATAAATTTCAAAAATCGATAATATTGATAATATTGATAATATTCACAATGTTGATGATTGCAACAATGTTGCAAATATCGAAAAAATTGAAAAAATTGAAAAAATTTGAAAAATTCAAAAAATTTCAAAAATCGATAATATTGATAATATCAATAATATTGATAATATTCACAATGTTGATGATTGCAACAATGTTGCAAATATCGATAAAATTGAAAAAATTGAAAAAATTTGAAAAATTCAAAAAAATTCAAAAATCGTAAATATTGATAATATTGATAATATTCACAATGTTGATGATTGCAACAATGTTGCAAATATCGATAAAATTGAAAAAATTTGAAAAATTCAAAAAATTTCAAAAATCGATAATATTGATAATATTCACAATGTTGATGATTGCAACAATGTTGCAAATATCGATAAAATTGAAAAATTTGAAAAAATTTGAAAAATTAAAAAAATTAAAAAATGCGATAAAACTGATAATATCAAAAATATTGATAATATTCACAATGTTGATGATTGCAACAATGTTGCAAATATCGATAAAATTGAAAAAATTGAAAAAATTTGAAAAATTAAAAAAATTGCAAAAATCGTAAATATTGATAATATTGATAATATTCACAATGTTGATGATTGCAACAATGTTGCAAATATCGATAAAATTGAAAAAATTGAAAAAATTTGAAAAATTCAAAAAATTTCAAAAATCGATAATATTGATAATATCAATAATATTGATAATATTCACAATGTTGATGATTGCAACAATGTTGCAAATATCGATAAAATTGAAAAAATTGAAAAAATTTGAAAAATTCAAAAAATTTCAAAAATCGATAATATTGATAATATTGATAATATTCACAATGTTGATGATTGCAACAATGTTGCAAATATCGATAAAATTGAAAAAATTGAAAAAATTTGAAAAATTCAAAAAATTTCAAAAATCGATAATATTGATAATATTGATAATATTGATAATATTCACAATGTTGATGATTGCAACAATGTTGCAAATATCGATAAAATTGAAAAAATTGAAAAAATTTGAAAAATTCAAAAAATTCAAAAATCGATAATATTGATAATATTGATAATATTGATAATATTCACAATGTTGATGATTGCAACAATGTTGCAAATATCGATAAAATTGAAAAAATTGAAAAAATTTGAAAAATTCAAAAAATTTCAAAAATCGATAATATTGATAATATTTATAATATTGATAATATTCACAATGTTGATGATTGCAACAATGTTGCAAATATCGATAAAATTGAAAAATTTGAAAAAATTTAAAAAATTCAAAAAATTCACAAAATTTCAAATATCGATAATATTGATAATATTCACAATGTTGATGATTGCAACAATGTTGCAAATATCGATAAAATTGAAAAAATTGAAAAAATTTGAAAAATTCAAAAAATTTCAAAAATCGATAATATTGATAATATTGATAATATTGATAATACTCACAATGTTGATGATAGCAACAATGTTGCAAATATCGATAAAATTGAAAAAATTGAAAAAATTTGAAAAATTCAAAAAATTTCAAAAATCGATAATATTGATAATATCAATAATATTGATAATATTCACAATGTTGATGATTGCAACAATGTTGCAAATATCGATAAAATTGAAAAAATTGAAAAAATTGGAAAAATTCAAAAATGTCAAAAATCGCAAATATTGATAATATTGATAATATTCGCAATGTTGTTGATTGCAACAATGTTGCGAATATCGATGAAATTGAAAAAATTGAAAAAATTTGAAAAATTCAAAAAATTTCAAAAATCGAAAATATTGATAATATTGGTAATATTCACAATGTTGATGATTGCAACAATGTTGCAAATATCGATAAAATTGAAAAAATTGAAAAAATTTGAAAAATTCAAAAAATCTTAAAAATCGATAATATGATAATATAAATAATATTGATAATATTCACAATGCTGATGATTGCAACAATGTTGCAAATATCGATAAAATTGAAAAAATTGAAAAAATTTGAAAAATTCAAAAAATTCAAAAATCGATAATATTGATAATATAATATTGATAATATTCACAATGTTGATGATTGCAACAATGTTGCAAATATCGATAAAATTGAAAAAATTGAAAAAATTTGAAAAATTCAAAAAATTTCAAAAATCGATAATATTGATAATAATATTGATAATATTCACAATGTTAGTGATTGCAACAATGTTGCAAATATCGATAAAATTGAAAAAATTGAAAAAATTTGAAAAATTCAAAAAATTTCAAAAATCGATAAATGATAATATGATAATATTGATAATATTCACAATGTTGTTGATTGCAACAATGTTGCAAATATCGATAAAATTGAAAAATTGAAAAATTCAAAAAATTCAAAAAATTTCAAAAATCGATAAAACTGATAATATGATAATATCAATAATATTGATAATATTCACAATGTTGATGATTGCAACAATGTTGCAAATATCGATAAAATTGAAAAAATTGAAAAAATTTGAAAAATTCAAAAAATTCAAAATTCGATAATATTGAAAATATTGATAATATTCGCAATGTTGATGATTGCAACAATGTTGCAAATATCGATAAAATTGAAAAAATTGAAAAAATTTGAAAAATTCAAAAAATTTCAAAAATCGATAATATTGATAATATCCATAATATTGATAATATTCACAATGTTGATGATTGCAACAATGTTGCAAATATCGATAAAATTGAAAAAATTGAAAAAATTGAAAAATTCAAAAAATTGAAAACATCGATAATATTGATAATATTGATAATATTCACAATGTTGATTATTGCAACAATGTTGCAAATATCGATAAAATTGAAAAAATTGAAAAAATTTGAAAAATTCAAAAAATTCAAAATTCGGTAATATTGATAATATTGATAATATTCACAATGTTGATGATAGCAACAATGTTGCAAATATCGATAAAATTGAAAAAATTGAAAAATTTGAAAAATTCAAAAAATTTAAAAAATCGATAATATTGATAATATTGATAATATTCACAATGTTGATGATTGCAACAATGTTGCAAATATCGATAAAATTGAAAAAATTTGAAAAATTCAAAATACTTCAAAAATCGATAATATTGATAATATTGTCACAATGTTGATGATTGCAACAATGTTGCAAATATCGATAAAATTGAAAAAATTGAAAAAATTTGAAAAATTCAAAAAATTACAAAAATCGATAATATTGATAATATTGATAATATTGATAATATTCACAATGTTGATGATAGCAACAATGTTGCAAATATCGATAAAATTGAAAAAATTGAAAAAATATGAAAATTCAAAAAATTCAAAAATCGATAATATTGATAATATTGATAATATTCACAATGTTGATGATAGCAACAATGTTGCAAATATCGATAAAATTGAAAAAATTGAAAAAATTTGAAAAATTTCAAAAATTTCAAAAATCGATAATATTGATAATATTGATAATATTCACAATGTTGATGATTGCAACAATGTTGCAAATATCGATAAAATTGAAAAAATTGAAAAAATTGAAAAATTCAAAATTAAATTGATAATATTGATAATATTCACAATGTTGATGATGCAACAATG